>JAAGKR010010037.1:4674-24264 GCA_011419295.1 Clarias macrocephalus
GGTATCGCTCTTTTTTTTTTTTTTTTTTTTTTTTTTTTTTTTTTTTTACCCCAATCTGACAGACCCGAGTCACTTTCATATGCGGCCCTAGAGCTGATGCATATCCGATACGGGACCATGTGAGAACGAGACTCATGTGGCGTTGTGCCTCTGTGCACATTTAAGCAGCTTGCTGATGTCATCAGTCAGCGCCAGATTTCATAGCAGCGCTAGCAACAAATATCGTCTGTTCTTTGAAATGAATGAGCGCTCGCACAAATATGATGCTTTTAACACAGATGTTGTGAGCAAAGACATATCTAATGCGCGCCTTCGTGCTATTTTAGAGCACACGCGCATCCACGATAGAGTCAGATGAAAGTCATTAACGTGAACCGTCATGACGTGCAAATCCGATCTGGCTAAAAAAATCAGAATTGAGCAGTAACGCGGCTTGTACACGTGTGAACGTGATTCATCTGTTGCTTCATGTTGATGCGTACACTGTGTGCCTTCTCTTGTGTAACATGGTGTTATTTTATCACACTTAGCGTTATAGGCAGCCTAGCTAGCATTTTCTGCAGCACTTGTATCAGTCGCATGTTACTAGCCGTTAACGTCTCGTCCAAAATCGGTTCATTAGCATGAGAGAGTGTGCGCTTGGCTAGACATGATGTAGCATCCATGTTATCTTTACAGCATGTCCTTTTTCTTTGTAGTGTGTGTGTGTGTGTGTGTGTGTGTGTGTGTGTGTGTGTGTGTGTGTGTGTGTGTGTGTGTGTGTCAGCGCTTCAGGCTGTTAAACAGTGACATGTCTCATCAGTACGAGTGTAAACATCCACAAATCTCTCAGTTTTATCACAAGTACAGTACACACACACACACACACACACACACACACACACACACACGCACACACACACACACACATGGACACAGATTTTGTTGTTGTTTTTTGCAGCTCCTGGCCTTCCTACAGAGTTTATTCACTTTCTACCATGAGGGATATGAACTGGCTCAGGAGTTCGAACCTTATAAACAGCAGCTCCAGTTCAACCTGCAGAACGTAAGAGAGAGCGAGTGTGTGTGTGTGTGTGTGTGTGTGTGTGTGTGTGTGTGTGTGTGTGTGTGTGTGTGTGTGTGTGTGCACTCTAATTAATCCTACATGTCCTACTACAGTCACCAAATTAATACACTTTCTAACTCAAACAAGTTCAGTGTAAACTCTAATAATTCCTGAAAAGGGATTCTGTCTGTCTCTGACTGTGTCTCTCTGTCTGTCTGTCTCTGACTGTGTCTCTCTGTCTGTCTGTCTCTGACTGTGTCTCTCTGTCTGTCTGTCTGTCTCTGACTGTGTCTCTCTGTCTGTCTGTCTCTGACTGTGTCTCTCTGTCTGTCTGTCTCTGACTGTGTCTCTCTGTCTGTCTGCTCTGACTGTGTCTCTCTGTCTGTCTGCCTCTGACTGTGTCTCTCTGTCTGTCTGTCTCTGACTGTGTCTCTCTGTCTGTCTCTGACTGTGTCTCTCTGTCTGTCTGTCTCTGACTGTGTCTCTCTTCTTCTCTCTCTCTCTCTCTCTCTCTCTCTGTCCCTCAGGCTGTATAAACCTCCTCGTTGCGAGGCGTTGCAGGTTTTGCACTAATCGTTCTTTTCTACGTGTTTTATGTATTTTTTGTTAATTGTCTTTAGTGCGTTATTAAACACGAGGCTTTTGTGCGTCTCAGCGATTTCTAGTCTCTTTACAAAAGCACAAGATAAATTACAGAGGGGAAATTACAGCCGTTTCTGCTCCACGAGCCGCAGCGTGTCTTCAGTAGCAGTAAAGGTGTGATGGTGGGAGCGAGCCGCGGAGGAGCGATCAGAGAGAGAGAGTCAGCCTCCTCTTCTCACCTTCGTCTTTTATTTTTACATTTTTACATCTGAAGAAACGTTTCTGTTTGAAATCTTCAGTGCTGTTGAGTCGCCTCTCCGCTGGTGTATCCGCTCACAGTGTCACTTAAAGGCACCGAAATTACGAGGCTCTGATTCTCACAGAGCTGCAGTTAGACACCGCCCCGGTCCGGTTCAGTCCGGTTCAGTCCGGTCCGGCTCGGTGCAGTCCAGTGTGTTTTATCAACATTACACAGAGTTACGGCTGAAGTCCTTCATAAACCTGCAACGGGGAATTCACTGTTCGTTACTGTTAATAACACGGAGAGAGACAATACACACACACACATCACACACATCACACACACCCCTAATAATGCAACACAATCACCTGTCTGTCTATCGGTCTGACTATCTGTCTGTCTGTGTACCTGTCTCTCTAAATAATTGTCTGTCTATCTCAGTAACCCTTTGTTTATGTTTCTTTCTACTTCTTTTTTTTCTTTTTTTATATTTATTTCCTATAAATAGTCTTTAACAGTCTTTTGTTTTAAGGTCAATAGCAGTCGTCTAAGCATTTCACTGCATATGGTACTGTGTATGACTGTATATGTGACAAATAAAATTTAATTTGAATTATGTGTCCGTCCATCTGTCTGTCTGTTCATTCAGTGTTCTCCTGTATGTTATCAGGGACAAAATAAAATGCACTACTGAACTGACATCTTTCTGTCACGTGCGTGTGTGTGTGTGTGTGTGTGTGTGTGTGTGTGTGTGTGTGCGCGTGCGTGTGTGTGTGCGTGTGCGTGTGCGTGCGCGTGCGTGTGTGTGTGTGTGTGTGTGTGTGTGTGTGTGTGTGTGTGTGTGTGCTCATTTAGACTCGGAACAACTTCCTGAGCACTAAGC
The DNA here is from genome assembly GCA_011419295.1 of Clarias macrocephalus. Taxonomy (NCBI): domain Eukaryota; kingdom Metazoa; phylum Chordata; class Actinopteri; order Siluriformes; family Clariidae; genus Clarias; species Clarias macrocephalus. The sequence continues at coordinate 7,426 of JAAGKR010010037.1, forward strand.
AGGAGGTGGAGAAACTGATGAACAGAGTGAGATCTGCGGATCAGGACCAGAAACCACCAGGACAGTGGACCATGGAGGGCTACCTGTACATCCAGGAAAAACGTACCTGTCTCCCTCTCTCTCTCTCCCTCTCTCTCTCTCCCCCTCTCTCTCCTTTTAGTTTTGCTCGTGTTAATAGACAAATAAATAATTAATAGAATAAGCCCGGGCTCCAGTGTTCAGGTTGATGAAGTTTCTCGCTGCGCTTTGATCTTCATCCTTTCATCTTCTCCTTAACGCTCCCAGCTCCTCATTTTGGCTTTTAAACGCCACAGGAAATGTAAAAACATGAGCTTTGTCTCAGGAGCTAGTCAGTGATTTCGGTGTTTTGGTTAGAGGTGTGTGAGAATGTGTGTGTGATGGAGAGAGGGAAGAGGAACGCTGCCCCCTGCTGGCAGTGCTGCTATCTGTCTGTCTGAGTTAACACCGCAGGTGGGTTACGATAACCTTAGTAACAAAACACTTCAGGAAAGTTTTTTTTGTTTGTTTGTTTTTTTTTTAAATCACAGTGATTGAAAATGATTCTATTTAATATAAACTATATTTACAGATCTGTGACTGTATTTATGGTCACATCACATGGGGAGAGATAATCTCAAATTTAACCCTGAATTTCTTTATAGTTAAATAAAGTCATTAAAATTGGGAGATGTGATTGTGTGTGTGTGTGTGTGTGTGTGTGTGTGTGTGTGTGTGTGTGTGTGTGTGTGTGTGTGTGTGTGTGTGTGTGTGTGTGTGTGCGGGGTTTTTTTTCTTTGTGCAATGGACATGAGTGACAAAGTTTCATCAGGAAGTCACAATAAAAACAGACAGACAAAAAGTAAAAGGTGAAAAAGTCAAATATTTTTTCAGAGGAACCATAAAGGTGTTAGAGGAACCCTGGAGGTGTTGGAGGGACCCTGGAGGTGTTAGAGGGACCCTGGAGGTGTTAGAGGGACCCTGGAGGTGTTAAAGGGACCCTGGAGGTGTTAGAGGGACCCTGGAGGTGTTAGAGGGACCCTGGAGGTGTTAAAGGAACCCTGGAGGTGTTGGAGGGACCCTGGAGGTGGTAGAGGGACCCTGGAGGTGTTAGAGGAACCCTGGAGGTGGTAGAGGGACCCTGGAGGTGTTAGAGGAACCCTAGAGGTGTTAGAGGAACCCTGGAACAGAGGGGAGCAGAGAGTCTTTTTTCTTTAACACAAGATTCCATGTACAATATTCAGGAAGCCGTGTGTAGTGTGTGAAGAGCCCACGAGGAACCCGGAGTCACGACCTGGATAAAGTGCTCAAAGATGAACAAACTGCACACTGAGCTGAAACATGAGCTGTTAGGTGAAGTGTGTGTGAGAGCAGGTGGAGAATAAACACTTTCTGTCTGGTGTTTCAGGAGCTTTGGGCTGCGCCTGGACTCGACACTACTGCACCTACGATAAAGACACTCGCAGCCTCACCGTCACCAGCACCGAGACCAAGACCAGCCACAAACAGGTGCCGTGAGTTTGGGGCAACTTGGGGAGAATTTTTAAAGCAGTGTTGAGATAAATAGTTAAAGTATTTAATGAAGTATTAAGTAGTTAAAGCTGCGGTTTTACAGAGAGAGAATGAAATAAACATTAATCATCTGCAAAAGACTTTAAACTCTCATAATTAAATTATTAATCCATCTCTGAGCCAAAACTATGAAGAATAACGATGAAGTAACTGAGAGCTCGAGAGTCTGAGAGGGCGGGACATGATTGTCTATACTGTGGGCGGGGCTTACTCTCTCTCTCTCCTGTCAATCACTGCCACTGACCAATCATTGTTTCTGTAATCTTGTGTATGCGGAAGAGGGCAGATAGTGTGTGTGTGTGTGTGCGTGTGTGTGTGTGTGTGTTACACTGCTCACTTTTAATAAAGAGTGAGGGGGTGAGGCATCTGTTCCAGAGCTGATTCTGTTTATAAATATATAAATCTGAGTAAGTGAGCAGCTGACGCTCTCCTGTTCCTCTGTTCCTCTGTTCCTCCCTGTTCCTCCTGTTCCTCTGTTCCTCTGTTCCTCTTGTTCCTCCTGTTCCTCTGTTCCTCTGTTCCTCCCTGTTCCTCCCTGTTCCTCTTGTTCCTCCCTGTTCCTCTTGTTCCTCCTGTTCCTCTTGTTCCTCTTGTTCCTCCCTGTTCCTCTTGTTCCTCTGTTCCTTCCTGTTCCTCTGTTCCTCCCTGTTCCTCCCTGTTCCTCTTGTTCCTCCTGTTCCTCTTGTTCCTCTTGTTCCTCCCTGTTCCTATGTTCCTCTTGTTCCTCTGTTCCTCCCTGTTCCTCTGTTCCTCTGTTCCTTCCTGTTCCTCTGTTCCTCCCTGTTCCTCCCTGTTCCTCTGTTCCTCTTGTTCCTCTTGTTCCTCCCTGTTCCTCTTGTTCCTCTGTTCCTTCCTGTTCCTCTGTTCCTCCCTGTTCCTCCTGTTCCTCTTGTTCCTCTTGTTCCTCCCTGTTCCTCCTGTTCCTCTGTTCCTCTGTTCCTCTTGTTCCTCCTGTTCCTCTGTTCCTCTGTTCCTCTTGTTCCTCTTTTTCCTCCCTGTTCCTCTTGTTCCTCTGTTCCTTCCTGTTCCTCTGTTCCTCCCTGTTCCTCCCTGTTCCTCCCTGTTCCTCTTGTTCCTCCTGTTCCTCTTGTTCCTCTTGTTCCTCCCTGTTCCTATGTTCCTCTTGTTCCTCTGTTCCTCCCTGTTCCTCTGTTCCTCCCTGTTCCTCTGTTCCTCTGTTCCTTCCTGTTCCTCTGTTCCTTCCTGTTCCTCTGTTCCTCCTGTTCCTCTTGTTCCTCTGTTCCTCCCTGTTCCTCTTTTCCTCTTGTTCCTCTGTTCCTCCTGTTCCACTGGCTGCAGAACGAGGTGCTGGTGTTAAACCCTCCTGAAGTGTTCCACCTGAGGACGTGCATCAGGAGAAAAACAGACTCCATTGACAAGCGCTTCTGTTTCGACGTTGCGGTGGTAGAGAGGTGAATAAATCCCACCAACACACACACACACACACACACACACACACACACACACACACACACACACACACCTGGTCCTACACACTCCGTTTCAGCTCTGGCTCTATCCCCTCACTGCTCTCCGTCTCTGATGTCCCGCGTGTCCTGCGACACGAGTGCAGTCCAAATGTTTATTCGACGATAAGACAAGAAAGCAAAGCAACCACAGGTATGGGCGGATAAAACAGGCATCTGACATGCAGGCACGGGTCAGAACCATCAGAACCCCTCTGGAGTGGGTCACAGGCGGAGACTACACCGAACAGGACGGGTTTACTGTGTATGATAAGACGGTGAGAGGGGACCTAGTGACAGGACAGTTGGGAAATCGACTCCGGTCCTGCGTGTCCGGCTGCACTGCATGTCAGGTGATGTAGTCGTGATCTTCTGATCCCAGCATGAAGCCACCATGTGGTGCCTGAGTGCAGGCGCAGGAGTGAGGAGGCAATCCAGGGTACGAGAGCAGGCTGCTAACCCAGGACACACTGAGAGGACATTACTGAGGTCCAGGATGAGGCCTCAGGCTTTCAGAACTAAATGTTCTAACATCAGTTTGAGTGACGTAAGAGTGTTTGTGTGTTTTTCCACCATCGGCTCCAGACCCGTGATGTGACCTGGGGCCCTCCAGCTCTGACTCCAGTCTCAGGTACACTGACTCATCAGCGTCCGTAGGTGTGTGACTGAATGCTGTCTTACGGTCATCTCCATTCTGAACTCTGCAAGTGAAGATGTTTACTGGAATTAAAGGTGCGAGACCTCAGGATTGTGGCATCAGTACGGGGCGGAGCTCAGACACTGATCTCTAACACGCGGCCCTGCACGACCTGCTGATTCCTGCATGGAGCGTACAGTGTATTGTGTATCACTGTGTGTGTGTGTGTGTGTGTGTGTGTGTGTGTGTGTGTGTGTCCTCTGAAGACGAGTCTCACCTCATCCGTATGTGCGTCTAATCAACGTTAACAGTAAATCTGCTTCATCGGGAAAGTGTTGTACTGTAAAACACACACACACACACACACACACACACACACACACACACACACACACATCGTATGCTGTATGTACGTCTCCTCGTGTCTGATGAACTCTTTTGTGCGTCTTTTGTGTTTTGTGTTGATGTAGAAACACTGCGTGTCGACGATCTCTATTCAGACCCCTGCCGTTTTTCTGTAAAGTTCGGTATGTGGCTCCCGTATGTGTGTGTGTGTGTGTGTGTGGTGTGAGTGTGAGTGTGTGTGTGTGTGTGTGAGTGTCATCTCTGCCTGCATGAGCATGGCTATTTATAAAATCCACTCACATTTCTCTAATTCTGATCACACGCTTTGTTTCATCGTTTGATTTAATTGCACTCGATCCTCTCGGCCACTGGATGAGGTTCTGAGGAGGTGTTTGATCTCGACTCTGCTGCAAATCATCCCCTCACGGGTGCAGTAATTGCTTTAATTTCGAGTGTTTCTACCGTCGCGGGATTGTTGTGTGGTTCACAAAGGCTCCCTTGACACGGCGATTGTTAATATCACATCACGGTTTGAGAGCGTCTCGGTGATTTCAGCTCTAATTTGCACCTCTCACACCGAGGCGGAGGAAAGGCGAGGAACACAATCAGGCGTCAAACTGCCGCCTCACATTGCTGAGGCAAGTCGACACGTGTAAAGAGCTGCGTGTTCACGCCGGAGAAGCGGAGAGCCGTGCTTTCTTCAGCCTCTTTAATCAGACGGATTAGGAAACAGAGCGGAGCAGAAACGGGTCACGACCCGAGCGCAGACACGCAGCTGCTCGAAGGAGCTGATTAATGGCTGTTGAGCTGCTTTCCAATAAAACTGGGGAAGTTCACGGCCGAGTGGGAATCGGTCGCTTGTTAATATCGGACGTGTGAGCGCAGAACGCACGGCGGGGAAATGAGAAATATACTAATATTTACATCCACGAGGACACGCAGGAACTCGGCAAGCATTAATAGGAGAAATCGTAAAAGTGGAACTAATGAGTCATGATGAAGTGAAATTAGGCGCGATGTCTCACACACATCAGCGTGACGTGCTCGGTTCACGCCTCAGCCGCGTCCCGTGCAGCTCATTAGCTCATTAGGAGGGTGTTTCTGATGATCTGCTCCTCTCAACCTGCCTGGGGTATAAGGTGTGACCTAACCTCATTATCGCCCCCCCCTGGCTGTGATCTATTAAAGCTACACTCTCTCATCATGTGATAATCAGATTCAGCTCGAGTTGCCTTCATCAAACTTTCCCCAAGTGATTAATCCACAAAATCTGACCGCAAGCATGAACAGATAAATCAGTGGCTCTAAAGAAATCCATAGAAAAACCCTGAACATGAAAACGTGAACAGCTGAACTTCCTGCTGTCTGATTTAACACTTTACGGAGTCGAACTTCACCGGCAGATCGTTCTGCAAAAGTGTTAGTGTTTATTTTAGAAAAATATAAAAGTGTTTACTAACAGAGCACAAGTGAAAAATCTGTAGAAACAAGTGTAATAAATAAATAAGTCTCATAGTGAAAAAATGAGCTGAAACTTTAACTAAATAAAAATATGTATTTCAGTTCTGCTGATCCATCAGTCCGATAAACAACACACACACACACACACACACACACACACACACACACACACACACACACACATATAGGTGTTTATCCATAGACAGCTTCTATTCTACATGAGTTAGACTAACCAGTGTGTGTGTGTGTGTGTGTGTGTGTGTGTGTGTGTGTGTGTGTGTGTTTGTTGATTCATTAAACATAAGGGAAAATATTTCACACCTTTTGTGTTTTAATTTGCATACAGACTCGCATCAGTCTTACAGCTCACAAAACAAACGTCCAGCATCTGAATATGTTTGGATATTTTATTTGGAGTTTGACTAGGTTACGCTGCATACAGTATAAACACTGTGTGCCTCGTTCAGCACACATTTAGGGAAGACTACTGACTCGACAGCTGTCCAGAAGATGATCATCGACTGCCTCCACTAGGCGGATGAGCCACAGAAGGTGCTGTGCTGAATCCTATTCATGGAAGGTTGACTGGAGGTTAAAAGAGAGCTACTGTAGGAGAAGGTGCACAAGTAACGGGGGGTTTTGTGAAAATTGTCAGCAAAGCTGATTCAACAATTTGGGAGAGTCTGGAGTCAGTGCTTCAAGAGCCACTCCTGAACCAGAGACAACATCAGAAGCGTCTTACATTTACATTTAGATCTTATCCAGAGCTTTAAAGTTTACATCACTGGATAGATACTTACACTGGGTTAACTAGGTCAATAACTAAGTGCCATTAGTCTAACACAACTGAGAAGAGAGTTTTTTTTTTTTTTTGGGGGGTGGGGTGTTAGCCCTGTAAGAACTGGAGAAATAGATACGTTTTGAGTCGTCGTTTAAAGACTGTCAAAGTCTCTGCTGTACGAACATCTAGAGGAAGTTCGTTCCACCACCTCGGTGCCAGAACAGAAAAGAGTCTGGATGAATGCCGCCCTCGATCCCTGAGAGATGCTGGGATGAGGCGAGCAGTGCTGGAGGATCGGAGGGGACGTGGTGCAGTGCGTGGTGTGATTAGAGCAGAGAGGTAAGTGAGTGCTGGGCCATTTTTAGCTTTGTAGGCAAGCATCAGTGTTTTGGATTTGATGTGGGCAGCTACAGGAAGCCAGTGCAGGGAGCGGAGGAGTGGGGTGGTGTGGGAGAACTTGGGAAGGTTGAAAACGAGACGTGCTGCTGGATTCTGGATCAGTTGCAGAGGACGAGTTGTGGACAGAGGCAGGCCAGCCAGGAGTGAGTTGCAGTAGTCCAGTTTTGAAATAAAAAGGGACTGAAAAAGCACCTGAGTAGCCTGTGAAGAAAGAAATGGGCGGATTCTTCTGATATTGTAAAGAAGAAATCTACAAGAGCGAGTAAGGTTAGCGATGGGTGGGGAAAATGACAGATGATTGTCCACGGTTACCCCAAGATTGCGGGCAGTGGCTGAAGGAGTGATTTGATCATTGTCCAGGGATATCACAAGATCTTGACCTGGGGATGAGACATCAGGGATGAACAACAGTTCGGTTTTACTCAGATTGAGTTTCAGCTGATGAGCTGTCATCCAGGATGAGATGTCTGCCAGACATGCTGAGATCCGTGTCAGAGGGAGGAAAGGGGAGAATAAGTTGAGTGTCATCTGCATAACAGTGGTATGAATATCCATGCGATGATATGACCCTACCAAGAGACCGGGTATAGAGGGAGAACAGAAGAGGACAAGTACTGAGCCCTGCTGGACAGCAGTAGAGAGTTTACATGGGGTAGATGTAGATCCCCTCCATGTCACCTCATCTAGCCTCATCTAGCAGCATGGAGCTTTTCAGTGACTGACAGAAGGGCAGTCTCTGTGGAATGTGCCACTTTGAATCCAGATTGGTTGGGATCATTAAGGTTGTTCTGTGAGAGATAAAGAGACATTTGGTTATAAACAGTCCTTTTAAGAATTTTGGAAATAAACGAGAGAAGTGATACCGGACGATAGTTGTTAACTTCTGATGGGTCCAGGCAGGGTTTCTTGAGGATGGGAATAACCCTTGCCTTTTTAAAAGCAGCAGGAACATGAACAGATGATATGGAATGGTTGATGATGGTTGTGGTGAAGGGAAGGAGGTCTCGTGAGATGGCCTGGAGCATTGTGGAAGGGATTGGGTCTAAAGAACAGGTGGTGGGGTTAGATGACGAGATGATCTGCTGAATCTCATCAGATGACAGGTTGGAGAATTCTGCTAAGGGAGGTAAGGGAAGGTCCTGAGGTTCTGCTGTAGGAGCAAAGGACTGGCGGATTGCTGCAATTTTCCCATCATAGAATGTGGCAAAATCGTCAGCAGTCAGAGAGGAAGGGGCAGGAGGAGTCGGTGGGTTGAGTAGTGAGGAGTTATGGAGTTTGCCAGGATCATGTGCAGAGGCTTCCAGCTTTTCTCTGTAGAAGGCAGTTTTGGCAGACTGGGAAAGGGCGGCAAAAAACTAGGTCAAGAGAATTCCCTGCCTTGTGTCTGGGAGGGCAACTGTTTAGAGTTAAGGAGAAAGAGTTAAGGAGAGGGAGAAGGAAAGAGGATTGGAGTTTGTCAGAGGGGAGGTTGAAGTCTCCTAGAACAGTGAGAGGAGTGTTAGCGGAAGGAAAAAGACTAAGAAGCATGTCCATTTCATCCAGAAAGTTTCCTAGAGAGCCAGGTGGACGGTAGATAACTAAGATGTGGAGTTTAATTGGAGAGGTTACCTTAACTGCATGAAATTCAAATGATGAAAAACTGTGATGAGACAGGTCAATAGGCGAGAAGGACCATCTCTTAGACAACAGCAGACCCGGACCACCCCCTCTGCCAGTTTCTGGTGGAGAGTGAGAGAATATATAGGCAGAGGATAGGACACCCGGTGTCGCTGATTTCTGAGGAGATATCCAGGTCTCTGTTAGTGCCAAAAAGTCAAGAGTAATGGGTAGCTAGGGCTGAGATAAAATCTGCTTTCTTTACAGCAGATTGGCAGTTCCAGAGCCCACCTACCACCAGTGCAGGACAATGAGACAGTACTGGAGGGTAGATGAGGTTTCTGGGAGATCTGCCTCTGCTCTGTGAGTAAAAGCATCTTGGTCTGTGAGAACAGAGATAGGTTGAACACACATCCTTAACTCCTAGACAGAATGAGGTATTTGTCTAAAAAAATGTAATTCCTTACTAAATAAGTATTTCTCTCTTTTCTATGTTCTCTTTTTTAATTCTATGTACACTTGCTATCTAGATTCATGACCAACTTTGTTGCAGGGTATGCTTATTTACTGACACCTTCAATATATGTAGCTAAGCCCTGCCCACAATTCACACCTTAAGAAAGCCTGAAACTACTCTTGATTAATTACCTGAGAACAAATCCTGCAATCAACACTACAATCACACTGCAATTGACACTACAAAACAGCAAGAACTAGGTATACAGTAAGAACCAATTGTGTTTCAAAACAGTACAAAGGTTAAAGACCTACCTTACCAGTGGAGAAGAATCCAATATAGAAAATTAAAGCACACTTGTCTTGTCTGGCATATGGAGAAAAAGAACTGCACCATTGCTCAGTCGTCTTTTCAGATGAAAGTAAATTTTGCATTTCATTTGGAAATCAAGATTAATCCAAGGTTAAGGTTAAATCAGAGTCTGGAGGGAGAGAGGAGAGGACCAGAATCCAAGCTGCTTGAAGTCCAGTGTGAAGTTCCTGTGATGGTTTGAGGAGTGGTGTCATCTGCTGGTGTCGCTCCACTGTGCTTTATCGAGCCCAAGGTCAATGCTGTGTCTACCAGGAGATTTTAGAGGACTTCATGCTTCCATCTGCTGATTTCCTTTTCCAATAGGGCCGCTCTGATTGTCCAGATCCCCTGCCCACACTGCCAAAACTACAACTAACTGGTTCACTGACACTGGTATTACTGGGCTTGACTGGCCAGTAAACTCACTTGACCTGAACCTTATTGAGGATCTCAGGGTTAATGCCAAGAGGAAGATGTGGGTATGTGACAAAAGACAATCCCTCTTATTGCTCTGGTGGCTATTGATTTGTGTCTCCACTGCCATCATCACCCTCGTCGCATAGGAGCAAAAGTTGAGTAATTATGTTTGTAACAACCTTACTGTGTCTTAGATGTTAAAGTTTCAGTTATTTCTCCAAAACTTGTGTCAGTAATAAGTCAGATTTATCAGGACTTAAACTTTGTTATTTTACAAGATATCTTCACAAATATGTGTCATTTTGAACTTATTTTAAATTTCTATCCACTTGGACATATTTCTATATAAACTGCGTACTAGTCGTGCTGTGATTGGTGGAAAATCTTTCCCTTAGAGTGAGTTGCCCAATCAGAAAATGTCTTACATGCATCTGTTAAATCGTGATAAGTTAATCATGTAGTCGTGTTTGTCTGTGTAAATGTCAGTTTTGGAGTCATATTATGGGTAGAAACATAATATAAATTGCAATTATACACCATTTGCTCCAAAAAAAAAAACATTTTAAACCCAAAACCATTTTTTTATTTGGGTTTGACCCACAGTCCAGCAGTTGAGCTTAGATCAGATGTTCAATTTAAGTTGTACTTGTCTAGTTGTGTACAGTTTGGTTATATTTCTTGTACAGTTGCAAAAAATCCCCTCACTCTCACACACACACACTCATTCATTCACTCACTCACCTCCACCATGTGGTGTCGAGAGGAGTAGTGAGAACTCACGCAGGACGTCTCTGTTCATCGTCTCTCCTTACATGTCCTAATACACACACCGTCTATACACACTCTGTATTTTAATTCATAAAAAAAATAAGAAAGAAAGAGAAAAAGAAAAGACAATGTGTATCATTTAAAAATGTGAATGATGTGTAGTAATAAATCAAGACAGCAAGAGAGTCTAGCAGCCTCTGAGCTGATGAAGACGTTTAGAAGATCTGCATTTATAACCTCTAATCTATAATCACCTACAGTAAATAAGCAGTTCATTCCAACAGAGGCATGATCACTGGCATGTGAAGTGTCATTGTGATGTCATCAGGGTCTGTAACCAGTGGCCACGGGGATGGAGGGGACGGAAGGGCCTTTATGACATCACTAACCCTTGAGAACCTACATTAAGCGATCAAATTCCACCCTCATCAGCTGGGGTTAGGGTTAGCCGTTACACATCACCACAGCGTGCAGGCTTAAACAGCAGGGATCAGCTGTAGGGGTCAGCAGGGTTCAGCAGCGATGAGCGAGGGCGGCCAGCAATCACCAGCACTAACAGCCGAGGCTTCCCCACCTTCTACGATAAACAGGGAGGTTTTTTCTCATTGTTCTGAAATGAACACAGAAATAATGTTAAGTGTGCTGTATGTAGGCAACCTGCACCCTGGCGTGACTGAGCCCATGCTGTGGGAGAAGTTCAACCCTGCGGGCTGCATTCACTCCCTCAAACTCTGTAGGTACAGGAGGACCAGCGCATCCCGACAGTATGCGTACATCAACTTTTACCAGCCAGCCGAGGCCGAGTGCGCCATCCAGATGCTGAATTCCGAGCTGCTGATGGGTCGGCCAATGCGGGTAATGTGGTCCCATAAGGGGTCGAAGAGATCTGGCTACGTAAACTTTGAGTCTGTTGATGCCACAGAGGGAACGGTCAGAACACCGGACAGCAACCTGTTCAACGATCCCGAGAATACAGTCGATGAGAAGCTGACAGACATCTTACAGCCCGAGACTGCTCATCACCCGGATGCCTTCACCAATATCTTCATCAAAAACTTTGGCCAGGACATGGATGACGAGATGTTGGGGGAGATCTTCAACAGCTTTGGTCCGACGGTGAGTGTTCGTGTCATGACTGATGAGAACGGAAAATCTAAGGGCTTCGGCTTTGTGAGTTTTGAAAGACACGAGGATGCACAGAGGGCCATGAAGGTGATGAACGGGAAGGAGGTGAACGGAAGGAAGATATACGTTGGCAGAGCGCAGAGTAAAATAGAGAGGGAGGCTGAAATTGAGCACATATATAGGCAGGGTCTGAACTTGTATGTGAAACACCTGGATGATAGTGTAGATGATGAAGGTTTGCACAGAATGTTCTCTCGATTTGGAACCATCACCAGTGCAAAGGTGATGATGCTGTATGGTCAGTCCAGAGGCTTTGGTTTTGTGCATTTCTCCTCTTTCAAAGAAGGCATGAATGCTATAAAAAATATGAACCACAAGATGTTGGGTAAGAAGCCACTGTATGTGTGTGTCGCTCAGCGGAAAGAAGACCGCCATGCTTTTCTTGCCCAACAGCACAACAAAGGATATCTACAGCCATAGATATGGTCCATGCCACCTGCAGTGCTCTAGCTGTAGATACAATTATGTCTGAAAATATTGTTCTACCTGTAGATCATGTGCTGGGTCCAGGTGCAGTTTCGAGTCCATCTGCAGCTGCAAGAACGGACCTGTCTGGCCCATCTTGGTGCCCCGCTTCTGGTTGGAAATCTCGTTGCATGGAGCCCCGTGTGAGCTGCTTAGGATGGTTCTACCTGATCATGAAGACACTCCTGTCCTCGGCTGATGCAGACAGCTGTTCTCTGAGGACTCGTGACTGCAGTCGCTCGATAGTTCAGGACTGGAGTTTCCACAAACAGTTTTGCACCTGAGCCGCCAATAATGAACTGGACACCATATGAACTTAAACACGTCTCCTGTTATACTGAACTTCCAGGCTCCTAACACACAGTATGAGGTCAGATCAATCCCTCCTCTCCGTTATCACCCAGATGAGGATGGGGTCCCTGTTGAGTCCGGTTCCTCTCAAGGTTTCTTCCTATTACCATCTCAGGGAGTTTTTCCCTCAGCACCGTCGCCCTCGGCTCGTTCTTCAGGGACCATCTGATCATTCTGATTTATATATACAGTGCTGAGTGTGTGTGTGTGTGTGTGTGTGTGTGTGTGTGTGTGCTAGCAGTACGCATTACTGTTCATAAGTCTTAGGCACACATGTATACATGTTTATTTTATGACGTCATAAATAAGTAAGTACAAAAATTATTTCTGATTTCAAACATTAGTATTCCAGCGGAAAAAAATAATCTTACAGTAAAATATCTGTAGGCCTGAGGAGAAAGAAGCATATAATGTAAAATTATGCACTTTTTAGACAAAAAAATTTTAATGTGGGTTTTCCTGCATGCAAAAAGTCCTCAGACGGACCGAGGCTGGTTCTGCAGGATATTCAGTAAAACTGAGCAGCTTATTTCCTTATAAAACTACACACACACACACAGACACACACACACACACACACACTGTACCTGAGACTATATTTGAAACCAGGGGTGTCTCCTCCAGAAAGGGCCTGTGTGTGTGTGTGTGTGTGTGTGTGTGTGTGTGTGTGTGTGTGTGTGTGTGTGTGTGTGTGTGTCTGTGTGTGTGTGTGTGTGTGTGTGTGTGTGTGTGTGTGTGTGTGTGTGTGTGTGTGTGTGTGTGTGTGTGTGTGTGTGTGTGTGTGCAGGGTTTCATTCTAACCAAACAGAAGCCACGCATGATGGAATGAAAACCATTTTTCATTCCCATGAATCATTGTATCAAGCTCGAGCAAGAAAAAAATGGAGCTTGAAAAAATATGTATTATTATTATCATTATTATTATTATTATTATTATTATTATTATTATTATAGAGAACGACATAATATTTATGTCACAACATACAACATTAATATGACACAATACATTTAATTTAATCAATAAATCCTTTGTATTATATAGGCTAGCAATGTTTAAATAAAATGCCCAATAATATTTTTCCTCTGTATAAATTAATCAAATAATTATATATTATATACACATTTCAGTAGTATACATTTTATAATTGTATCAATATTTGTTTCAGTAAATATTCTATATTTAATGTCTGCAATGTGAAATTTCCACAGCAGCAGCAACAGGTATCCGAGGTGCTTTATGTTACCATGGTAACGCATGGAGAATGTGATGTCAGTGCTGGTGACGTTACAGTTTGTTCTGAATGGTGTTGCACCCGGAGCAGGTAGCACACTGTGAAGTACACTGAGGAACTGGACACACACACACACACACACACACACACACACACACACACACACACACACACAATGCCCTTTCTGGATAAGATTGGCCAACTCTATCACACTAATTATTGATTTAGTTTCTTTAATGACTTATTATTTCTATAGTTTTATGTTGATCGTTAGAAGGTGAGTGAAACAGAGGAACAGTTGAACTGAACGAGCTCCAGCTGCGCCAGCTGCAGTATTGAGTCCAACACCGGCTCTCGTTGAGGTTCCCAGTCCAGATGAAGATTCAAGCTCTGAACGAGCTCCAGCTGCAGTCGAGGTTTCGGTTCTAGCAGATGCAGTGGCTCCTCCTTCACCCCCGGGGTCTGACGGCGCTGCGTGTCAACTGAACAGAAAGCGTCTGACCTGCTGGAGTCTGCTCCGTTAGACGACCAGGTGTGGATGGCGTATGACTGTGTGTGACCTCTAGTGGAGAAGATCCTCACGGATCTGTTCAAAATAATCACCTGGATGCTTCTGTCGAGCAAGAACGACTGTGGCGTATCGGACGTGATCAGAGATCCTGAGTCCTGAGCTCCAGTGTGGATGTCACGGATGCTCTTCTGAAAGTGAGGGAAGCTGGCAAACCCTAAAGATGTGGCTTAACAACAAGAGGGAGAGACAGAGAAAGAGAAATAAGTGCATAAACAAAACAACAAATAAATGTATTAACATGTAACATTTCTGTCATTTAATTTTTTATGTGAAGCTTTTACATAAAAGGATTTATTGAGCAAATTACTTCGTAATTTAGACCACAGCGACCCACATTAATTAATGACAGATGAATGAATGAAGGGTATGAAGGGACTGTACTCTGCATCACACCCGCATGAAACACACCTGTGACATTACACAAGTCGAGAGGTCATGGGAAGGTAACACAAGGTGTTAGTTATTGATGATGTGATCAAGGACTTTAAAGTATATATATAAAAATCAAACAAGCATCACTGGTGCGAGTCGAGGTGTGTGTGTGTGTGTGTGTGTGTGTGTGTGTGTGTGTGTGTGTGTGTGTGTGTGTGTGTGTGTGTGTGTGTGTTCAGTGATTCAGATCTCCACCAGGCTTCTGTCTGTGATCTGGATTTAAACCCAAAGCAGGCGTGAGAACTTTTCTTTTGAAATCAGTCACTTGTGAGAAAATACAAAGATTAAAAATGACTTCCTGAAACTAAAGCTAATCAATTAAATGAGGATTTATCACCAATTAAAAATCATAATGATTATTATTATTATAATGATAATATTCAATGACAAAAGACCAGGAAGTCTAATGATTTCTAAGGTGATGAAGATGTTTAGCAGAAATACATCTATAATCTATAATCCCTCAAAAATGTTGAAATGAACCGCGACATCAACTAACGTTTCAGATTCTGTGTCCATAAATGTTTTAGTTGAAGCAGCGAGCTGCTTTATTAGAGTGGAGTTTATTAGAAACTAGTTCACATCTGCACACTCGGACTAATCAGGGTTATGTAGAAGGCCCTGGATCAATTCCCACCCGATCCCCAAATCCCAGCCGGTCCCGAGTCCGGATAAAAAGGGAGAGTTCCGTCAGGAAGGACGTCTGGCCTAAAACCTGTGCCAGTGTGTGGTGGATCAGATGGTCCGCTGTGGTGACCCCTCGATAGGAGCAACCAAAAGACTAACAACATTTAAAAACATCAACTCCTGATAACACTTCTGGTGTGTATGTGTGTGTTAGGCATGGTATCATCACCCTGCAGGCTCTGTCCGAATCTAACCGGAGGTTGTGGCTGGAAGCGATGGATGGCAAAGAGCCAGTAGGTTTCTCATCATCACCAATATTTCCACGTTCCTTTAGATGTTGTTCTTCATTTTCTTCTTCACATTCCTCTCCATGTTACTCTTCATGTTCCTTTAGGTGTTCCTATCCATGCTCCTTTTCACATTTCTCTCCACATTTCTCTACACGTTGCTCTTCATACTCCTCTTCATACTCCTCTACACTTTCCTTTTGGTGTTCCTCTTCGCGTTCCTCTCCACGTTCCTCTACACTTTCCTCTACACGTTCCTTTAGGTGTTGGTCTTCATGTTCCTCTTCATATTTCTCTCCATGTTCCTCTTCACGTTCCTCTTCATACTCCTCTACTCATTCCTTTTGGTGTTCCTCTCCATGTTCTTCTTCACATTTCTCTCCACGTTCCTTTAGGTGTTGGGTTCATGTTACTCTTCACGTTCCTCAGGTGTTCCTATCCATGTTCCTCTCCATGTTCCTTTTCACATTCCTCTTCACGTTTCTTTTGGTGTACCTCTCCATGTTCCTTTAGGTGTTGGTCTCCACGCTCCTCTACACTTTCCTCTACACGTTCCTCTACAGGTTCCTTTAGGTGTTAGTCTTCATGTTTCCCTTAATGTTTCGCCTCATGTTACTCTCCACGCTCAGAGATGCAGAATTTTAATCTGCATCTCTTCATATGAGATAATGAAGAGGTTTTTGAGATTTTGCTGAATTGTGTATTTCCCATGATAGATCTACAACCTGCCTGCAGTCCTGAGCAAGAAAGACGAGAGTAAGTGACGCCTCTTCACCCTCACCATCACACACCGCATTCAAATCCCAGGAATTATCATACTGTTTGTTCTGTGTGTGTGTGGTGTGTGTGTGGTGTGTGTGTGTGGTGTGTGTGTGTGTGTGTGTGTGTGTGTGTGTGTGTGTGTGTGTGTGTAATGTTTTTATTATGAGAATGTTGAAAGGTAACTTGTGGAGTGTTTTGTTCCTCTGTGTTTAATCGCAGCTCAACTGAACGAAGCCGGATTTCACTTTGTGAGGCAGTGTGTCAGCGCGGTGGAGAGCAGAGGTGACCTACAGTGTGTGTGTGTGTGTGTGTGTGTGTGTGTGTGTGTGTGTGTGTGTGTGTGTGTGTGTGTGTGTGTGTGTGTGTGTGTGTGTGTGAGTGTGAGTGTGTGTGTGAGTGTGTGTGTGAGTGTGTGTGTGAGTGTGTGTGTGTCTGCTAATGTCTCCCTCCATGTGGTTATTCCTCTTTCAGGTGTACAGACGCTGGGTGTGTACCGTGTGGGAGGAGTCAACTCTAAAGTGCAGAAGCTCATGAACTCCGTCTTCTGTAAGACACACACACACACACACACACACACACATATACACGCGCACACAAACAGACACACAAAACACACACACCTCACACACACACACACACACACACACACACACACACACACACACACACACACACACACA
>JAAGKR010010038.1:0-24258 GCA_011419295.1 Clarias macrocephalus
GTGTGTGTGTTTTCTGCTCTGAACCTGTAAACTCCAACAGCTGCACTCTACAGATGTTTATTTATTTTTAAAAAACTGTCAGATTTAAAACCTTACAAATCGAGAATTAAAGATGATGGAAGATTAAAAAAAGATGGTGTTTGAAACTCTGTGTGTGTATGATCAGCTTCTTAACATTTGTATTTACACGCGCGCGCACACAAAGTTTACAGAACCACAGGCGAAGATAGCAATGGTGTAAGATCACAGGGGCGTGTCCGCTAACTGAGGGTGTCAATTACGCGCGCGCGCGCGTGTGTGTGTGTGTGTGTGTGTGTGTCATCTTTCTAACTAAAAGTAGTGTCTCTAAACACACAAAAAAAAAAAAAAAACACTAATGCTGTAAACAAACATCTGAGTACACAAGTACCTAAAATACCCAGCGTACCCAAACAGGCGAACTACTGTAACGGTAATCTGCTGCCCTCTGCATTAGCGAGTGACACACACACACACACACACACACACACACACACACACACAGCTCAGGGCACACTGTAAAATAAAATATAAAAATAAATGAGATGAACATGACTCAGATCAGTTTCGGTGTGTGTGTGCGCGCGCGCGTGTAAACTTTGTTAAATTGCCAGCGGTGCAGACGAACCCCTTCATGTTAACCAGTGTGAACTCTTGTGAAGTGTGATCGCGCGCCGCTGCGCTAACATACAGCGGGTCACGTGTAAGAACTAAAACAGGAAACCTTTAACCACATGTTTTTAAAAAGATTTTTTTAATGATATGAAATGACCGAGTGTAAACACACTGTGTGCTAAGTAGCTGTACTGGAGTGTGTGAGCTATGCAGGGGGCGGGGCCATACGATCATCATCACAAAGCTACACCCTGTTATAATGTGAGGCTTTTTATTTAGATTTCATTACAACTGTAAAAATAAATTAATGAATAAAAATTCACGCCTACAACGGAGGACGCTCTGCTGCTTGCCGATGTTAATAGTTTAGAGTGTGCCACCTGCAGGATCACAATATATAAATATATATATATATATATATATATATATAACCACGCCCTCGGAGTCAGGTGACAAACAGAATCCTGTTTTTGAATCTTCAATTCATCTTTTTGTTGAAAATGTAATTACACTATACGCCTAAAAGTATGTGCACCCCTGCGTGTACGCAGGTCGAGCGCCCCAGTGCAGATGGATTCCCGCTCTGTGTGTGTGCTGTTATAAATGCGCTCCCACTCTCCTCTCATCTGTAAAAGCCGTGTACACACACACACACACACACACACTAACAGGGCTAGTTCCTCTTAGTTCCGCGATCAGTTTAAAAGTGACTGATGAAGTGAACTGGAGCTCTCTGTACATTTAGCGAACAGAAGGATCTACAGCGTCAGGGGTAAAAGCTGTGACTTGAAGGTTTTCAGGATCTTCAGGACGGACAGGTTTGCGTTTCTTTTTCATCTTATTAAATTTTAGAGAGATAACGAGACGGCGGTGAGGAAATGACTCTGGAACCATGTTCTGGGTCGTAGACAATGCAAACACTAACACACACAAACACACACACAAACACACACACACACACACAGGGTCTCTCTTGTGAATGACAGCGATTCTCACACACACAGGGTCTGAAGGAATTTTAATGGGGTTTTCACATTATATGTATTTGGCCGAGCTTGAGACAACATAGGTTTTGTTTTATCGCCCACAGGAAGAGAAGATGTGCAAATTCGAAATTTAAATGAAAAATGCAATAAATAAATACATTTAAAAAAGTACCTTGAAAAAAGTGCAACAGAAATCTACTAAGTCACGTGGAGCTGGTGTTTTATATTGTTAGAATGATTTTTCCAACACTCCTGTTATTTATTATTTTCTTTTAAAAAATTGCCCTTAAAATGATTTTTATTCCGACCTGTCCACCTTCTACAGAGGGACCATCGAGGTCATCCTGAGCAGTTGTAGCAAAGGCCGCAGACACACTGATCTACACTACCAAACTATTCTACACACCAACCTGTAAATGCTCTTTTGCACAATATTCATTACTTGATAATTTTATCTTTGCTGCTACGTACAGAATGTTTCAGGTTATTGTTTACTGTTGCTCCTCCCACTTCCTAAACTCCTCACCTCATTACCAGAGTATCGTTATGTCGTGTTTGTTGCACCGTCACTTTGTCACTCCTGTTTACACATTTGCACGTGCACTTTGTCGTCTCTTCTGTGAAAAAAAGAAGAAAAAAAAAAAAAACAACTATTCCCTGTTAACATAAAATGTCAGTCTATCCTGTCTCAGCTAATTAGGTTTCTTAGTTAGCTCGTTACTTTCTGTTAATTTCTCTTGTACGTAGCACAACATGGAGGAACGTTGTTTTGTTTCACTGTGTACTGAACTGTATAAGGTTGAAGTGACAATAAAAGCCGACTTGACTTTTTTGTGAAACCTAAATATTGACATTCATGATGCATTAGCTTCCGTTGTTCACTAGGGGCGCCCTACCACTAGGGTTGGGTACCAAAAACCGGTGCCAATACGGCACCGGTACCTATATAACCGGTATGTACCGGACCGAAACAGAACACGAGTTTCGGTGCCATTTAAATGCCTGAACTGTGGATTAATATATTTGTTCTCTGGGGCTCTGATGATGACATGGTTGTAATAAACATTAGATTCATCAACACACATGATCGCTAGTCAAATTTAAATACTGCATTCATGGGGTGTCAGAAATGATTGGAAAAATTAATTATTTCCTTAATTAGAAAAATCTTGAGGACTTCGGAAAGCTTTGATAAGACAAATCCAAAACATTGTTGCACTAATGTTACTGTCCATTTTATTTTTTGTAGATTAAAATTTTTAGATTAGATAAAAAAAAAAATTAAAAGCACAAATCATCAGGAAATGAGACCATTTGAGATGCGCGTGAACGCAGCCACTAACGTTACACTCGCTCTGACGGCAGCAGGGGGTCTACGGCCATCTTAACTTGCTAAATTAACTTTCGTTAAAATGCCTAAAACTAAACGGTTGAAAATGTGGCTATATTACACAAGAAAGAATTCCGACCCCGCGCCGTGCAGCAAATGTTTTACAGCAGTTGTGTGTAAAGGGGGAAACACGTCAAATCTAATGAAACATTTGAGGGCAAGCGGAATAAACTTAAAAGCAGAGGGACGAGCCGTGTTTGGGGCTGGGGTCATCCACACCGATAGTGCCAGCTGTTGTTCGCAAGCTGTCAGTCATACCAACTGTAGCAAAAAGGAGTCCACCGATTATGATGACGAAAGCAGTCTTTTCGCAGGTTAGTAGTAGGCTAATGTAATGTTAACAGCAAAATGCAAATCTTGCATTCATGCTAACCAATGGTCAAACGATTTGTAAAATACTAATGTAACATAGATTCTGTTTATAATTATGGCTTTCCAGCTAGTACTAATAGTACTACAACAGTGACCCCATTTACCATTGCAAAGAAGCCTAATATATTGTTAAATTTTAAGCATTAAATTTTTTGTTCAATAAAAATGTATTCTTGAGTCATCCACCATCAGTTTGTGGCTTTTGCAAAGAATCGGTTCCGGCACCGTTTTGGCACCGGTACCGGTTTAAAAGTATCGATTTGGCACCGGTATCGAAAAAAACCCAAACGATACCCAACCCTACCTACCACTGCTATTGTTGAGTCCAAAGCACAAAAGCGTTCGTCTGGGACGCGCGATAGCATGAAAGTAAAACCGTTTTTGAGTTGAGGATGTGTGTAGCGCCCGGGCCGAAACATGGAGGAAAAGCGATAATGTGTGGAATGTGACCTTTGATCCGGATGAGCTCGAAGACGCCCCTCTCACCCTCATGGCCGGTAAAAGAATGGCAGGAAACAAAGGGGACGCTGGAGAAATCAGTGCCAAAAACATTCAGATCCGCACACACGATTTAAAATGTCATCATGGTGAGACTCGGAGCAGGACGTGACGGCGCTCGCTCTCGCTGCGGTGTTCATGCAAATCGCACAATGCAAAACACTCGGCATCGAGGCGGGGCCTCGGTAAGGAGCTCGTCATTCATCATCCTCATCTTCCTCACCACACAACACAATCGCTCACTCTGGATTATTTTATTCATTTATTATTATTATTATTTTATTTTTTATTTCTGTGTGATGCTTGGACATTTCTCCACTTGTATACAAATGATATTCCTGTCCTGATCACATAGGTCCGTTCTCACGCACACACACACACACACACACACACACACACACAGATAGAAAATAACTTACTTATTAAAGTTTTCTAATAACGTGACACATTTGTTATTAAAGTGCTGAGTGGAGCCGAGTCAGCAGGATTATATTAACACACACACACACACACACACACACACACACACACACACACACACACACACACACACACACACACACGTGTTTTCATGTTAAAGGAGTACGAGCCAGTTCTCCTGCAGTAGAGACCAGAACTTGAAAACAAAAATGTAAAAGTTCAGCAAAATAGAATAAGAATTGTTACTGAAGAACAGAGTTACAACTTGAGAGACGGAGTGTTTGCTCTTCACACACCTTTCACTCAGACTCTTTCCTCTTCACACACCTCGGGGGCGAGTCTCTACTTCGCTTTTCTTTCTTTCCCTCTCTGCCAAAGCTTTTGTTTCACTTGGGTGACCACAGATAGAAACTGAAAACACTAAGCTAAAGCACGCCAAGGATCCAGTGCAGAAAAAAAAAAAACTTTAAAGCACTTTAGTAAGTCACTCTGGATGAGAGAGAGAGAGAGAGAGAGAGAGAGAGAGAGAGAGAGAGAGAGAGAGAGTGTGTGTGTGTGCGCGCGCTAAATGCCTAAATGCAATTGTAATTGTACATGCTGACCTTCAACCTTACACACACACAGTCCAGATTCCACACTTAATTACAACGTCAGCACTAGTTCAAACGCACACGCGCACACACACACACACCAGGGGAGGAGGATGAGGAAGACGAGAGCGTGTGTGAATGAGTGTGAGAGATGAGACGGCGTTTGTTCTCACGCAGACAGGAAGTGCAGCGAGCGGCTCAGACGATCATCGCGAACAGATTTATTTTTAAAAGAGAAGTGAAGCGACTGCAGAGGGAACTGACGGAGCAGCGCAGGACTTTAACACACAGACCGAGACCACATCTGTGTTATTGCCAGAGGTCTCGACGTGCATTCGCTGGGCGCGCGCACACACACACACACACACACACACACACACACACACACACACACACACACAAACACACACACACACACACACACACACACGGCAGGGAACTGCGCATCAAATAACCTCTGCATTCACAAACGTATCCATTTCATTATCCATCCATCTCCCTACTTTCATCTACCCATCGTCCACCCAATCAACCATCATCATCATCATCTATTCATCTAACAGCCATCAAACCATGTATACACCTAATAATCTCTCCAACCATCCATCATCCTTCCATCAAACCATTCATAGACTCCTCTCTACTCCTCATCTGACCCATCCATCCATCCAAACTCTGAATCCATCCAATCATCTACTCAGATTTTCAACTCCCCACCCATCTGATCATCTCTCTCTCTCTCTCCCCCCGTACACGCACCCACCTAAACCATCCAGGCTTCATTTTCATTAAATAATCCCCCCGTCATCAGTCCACCTAATAATCCATTCATCTCCCACGTCATCCCTCGATCCATTTAACTCACATTCACAATCCCTCATCAATCATCCATCACTTCCATCCATCCATCCATCCATCCTTTACTAACTCACTGTGTCACCCCAAAATATCTAAGGGACACACCCACTACTGACCAACCGCACGAGTTCAACCACAAAAAAAAAAAAAAAAAAAAAAAACCCAGCAGAAGGGATTGATGAGGATCGCTCTCCTATAAAGGGGTGCCAAAACTTTATGCAGCAGAACAACATGACCTGCTGCATTACCAAGGCGCCCTGGAACTTCCTCCTGATGGCCATGGTGATGTGACGGACACGCCCGGAGAGAAGGCCTCTCTAGCAACAAACCCGTGTGTGTGTGTGTGTGTGTGTGTGTGTGGAAACACAGAAACAGTAACACAGCTACAGTGCTGTGACGTAGTGATGGTCCTGGAGATTAGACAACACGATGGCATTTGCAAGGAAAATCAAACTTATTCAAATTGGGAGAGACGCGGCGCAGCCAGACGAGCGCGAGTGAGAGAGACGCGGCTGGAGGAGCAGACGCACGACTGGACACGCACCGCTCCATTACTCGGCTCCTCGGGGGATCGCGGTGTGCCTCTACACGGGTACTGATGTACAGATCAACACCTCACAGAACATCTTTAAACCCTCAGGCCTGAGCTCAGGGATGTTAATCAACTCGTTCAAAACACCAAGTTCACTTCAGGAATCAGGAACGAGCAGAGAGTTTGGAGAAAGACTGGTCTGGGAGACAGAGAGAGACAGACAGAGACAGAGAGAGACAAAGAGACAGCGTGCACACATCCTGAATATTCCAAACCCAACTGATCACAATTCAACATTACTATCGTACACTACCTGATAAACTCGGACATATACACATACACACAATGTATTAACACCCCCCCCCCCCCGCCCCCCACACCTGACCCCACCATTAACCACAACTCTCTTTTTCAGGTTTGCTTTGGTCCACTGGTTGACGCTCCTGGTCAGAGTGGATGGTTTACTCAGCTACTGTCTCTTCTCACTTCCTCCTGAGTGACAGTAGTAATATGAAATTTTTAGTTAGTTAGTAATATTCCGGTTACGCCGTGTCTCACTGTCCCTCAGGCGCTCACACTCGGGAACACACACTCTCCAGAAAGCAGAGGTAGCAGTGCGGCCTTCTCCTAAAATTACTCTCGTCTCTTCACTTTCTGTTAATTTGGAAACATTTAGTATTTTGTGCGTGATGATCTCTTTGAAGTTCCTGATATGTAGATATTTTTGACAGTAGAGGAGGAAGTGCAGCTCTGGCTTGACCTCACACTCTCACTCTCACTCACACTCACTCATTTTGGTCAGCTTTGACGGCCAGTTCTGATGGTACCGATCCCGCGCCTTTGAGTGAAGTATTCTGTCCTTTTGTTGCCGAGTTTTATTCTGCATTTGTTGTTTAGATAGATGGACTTGATGATGTCATATACTTTACCCCCTACATCACTTTAAAACCTGATAAAATAATCCTGTGCGCCAAATCAAATCAAATGCTTTATTAAAGTCTACAAATCATGCAACCAATTTCGTATCGCTTTTTTGGTGATGTTGGTTGATTAGGGTGTGTAGGGTGTAAATATGATCAGTGGTGCGATGGTTTGGTAAAAAGCCGATCTGATTCTCACACGGGACGCTGTGCTCGGTAAGAAAGGTCTGGTTCCGGGCTTGATGATTCGGCAGAACTCCTTATAACTAGTAACATTCACCAATAATTAAATAAATAAAGGGGGAAACAACAGTCTTTCAAAAACTTCTCCCACACGCAAACAGCCGGTCATGCACACTACTCACACGCAGCGCAAACACTCAGAGAGAGAGAGAGAGAGAGAGAGGGAGAGGGAGAGAGAGAGAGAGGGAGAGAGAGGGAAAGAGAGAGAGAGAGGGAGAGGGAGAGAGAGAGAGACAGAGACAGAGACTTTTATGTTTAACTTTTACGTAACTTTTCTTCATAACCGTTTTCCTCCCCTGGGTTTACGGCTCTGCTGCGGCTCCTAATGATTTAAATTAATTTTTACTGAGAAAGAATCTCCACACACACACACACCTCTGAGGTGATATGCATTGAAGTTTTATGTAAATTTTATGAGTCACAAGATCATATCATGCGCATGTGTGCGTGTGTGCGTGTGTGTGTTTGTGTGTGCGCGTGTGCATGTGTGTATCCTGAGGTACCGCCCAAGGGAACTCCCAGGTAAACACCATGGCAAGTAAACAGGCTTAATCCAATTAAGTGGACGCAATCCCCTGACAGACAGATCACTGCGTCACACAAACCCGAGGGATTCACCAGCAGTGGGAAAACACACACACACACAAATTAATTACTCACAAATAGAACACGTCTAAATAGTAACGGTATAAACTAATCATTACTATTGACGCTAAAAATTTTCACTCAAACTTTTAACTCTGAGTTTAGTTAATTAAAAAAAGTTTGAATTTTTCATTCTATTTAAAGCAAATTAATTTATGATTAAAACTCCAAAAATATTTTTAGTCGCGTTTTTGCTGTCGGTTTTTCAGACACACACACTGCGACTCGTAGAAACGTCTTATGGGTTCAATGCAATTTTTACTCTAATTAAAATTTAACAAATGTTTTAACATTTAAACCAAAACCTAATAAATATATATATTTTTTAATATTAATTTTAAGTTTATAGATTTGCCCGGCGATGGCTTGGCACCCTGTCCAGGATGTGCCCCGCCTCGTGCCCCAAGTCCTCTGGGACAGACTCCAGACCCCCCTGACCCTGAGTAGATGATGAGAGCGTGAGTGAGAGAGTGAGATTAAACTGTTTTTAGGATCGTCATTAAGCTTAATTAATTTTAAAAAACTATTAAATAAATAAACATTTTTGAAATGTATTAAGTTTTTTTTTTAAACAAAAACTACACCAATGCAGGCATTTCCTCTTTTTAATGAACATTTATAAAAATAAAATAAAATAAAATTTGTCCTCGAATTGGGGAACAAAAAGCTGATCAGCTGCTTCTAATCCCAGTTATAAAAGTAATCGCGGTCCTGACGGTGTTGCGTGAGAATAACGCTGGGATTTAGTTCTTACCTTCGGGTAGTCGAGCTCGAAGAACGTCTCGAGGTTACTGACGAGGTTCGGGTCGACGCCCTTCAGAGGTTTGAGCAGCGACACCCCGGCCAGTTTGCTGTACGGCTGCTTGTCGCTGCTCTTCTTGTTGAGATGCAGGCGGCTGTGGAGGAGAAAACAGCACGCAGGTTAGTGACGGTTAGCGCTGCGGTCTCCATAGCAACCAGGAAGTACGTCTCAGTCCCAGAGGCGTTATCATCGATTATAGCGAATCGTCATTATAATCAATCACGATATCAGGATTATATCACTGTGTTGGTCTGCTCTAATCACACACACACACAGGAGATACCACACCATGTGTGTGTGTGTGTACACGTGTGTGTGTGCGTGCATTTCTCAGCTCCCTGACGATGTTGTTTATAGAGGGTGAGATTTCTCTCGCTCGATACGACTGAAGAAATAAAACACACAGAGGAGTTTATACACATTAATATTAATGACAACTCGCTTATTTAAACATTCTCTCTCTCTCACTCACACACAAACACTCTCTGTCTTGGTCTCTCTCTCCTTGTGTGCCGTGTGTGTGTGTGCAGGGTGTTTGTAAGACACACAGATCAGAGACATGAGGTGATATAACAGGTTGAGCTGTACATTCAGTTCCACTCAAACACACACACACACACACACACACGGAGAGACAGACAGACATACACGCACACAGACAGTTTCACCCTGACGTCCCCACACAGGTGTTGCACTTAAAGAAGCAAAAGGAAATACACACACACACACACCTTTAACATCTTCTGTTGCAGAGGTGTGTTTATTTCTGACATGCCTAAGGAGCGTCACCACGACGAATAAATAATATAAATAAATGAATACGCACATATGTATATGTGTGTGTCTCTCTTCATCTACACGATACTGTATACACACACGAGGTGATCTAACAGGTTGAGCTGTAGCTCCAGTTTCACTCAAACACACACACACACACACACACACACACACACACACACACACACACACACACACACACACACACACACACACCCCTTCACCAGGACATTGTTGTGTGTGGCGAGATGGGAGTGACTTCACCATGTATAAACACACACACGCGCCTCATAAAACTCACACATTGATTAACACACAAACCACACCTCCCTGACACGCCCTTTTAAGCCCCGCCTGTATTTAATCGTACCGTTCTTCTCTGTTGCCTTCCCCCGCCATTTAATTCTTCATTATTAATTCATTATAAATTGATCCTAAGCAGCTGCTTTGGTTTTAATTTCATATTTTAATCTGTTAAAATGTTGGAATTTATTTTCTGGAGGAATTTTCAGCCGTGAATATTCAATCATATTTATATTTACAAGTTACAAAAATATTATCATTATTATTATTATTATTATTAATATTATTAATATATAAATTTTTTATAAATAATAATAATAAAAATAATCATGTAATCACACTCTTGAATTTAATCTGGATTCCCGGCTCGAATGCGAGATTAAATCACATCTCGCCAAAATTCCTACAAATTTTGGAGACAACGAAGACTCCCCTGTCCCCTCGCTCGGGTCTCAGCTCCACGCAGTACCCTGATGTGGTTTCAGGAAGAGTCCATCCTCCTTCACATCAGTGTGGAATGAAGGCGCTCCGCTGAAGGCACGGACTGGTCACGAACATCCCGTCTCTCCTCTCCGCTCTCAGGAAACAGGAAACGGTCGGGACGTGGGAGAACGCTTTACTGTTCCTGGGGTTTGTTTCTGATCCTCATAACAGAAGGTGACGTTTAACTGCTTCTGTGTATTGAAATAAATTCCCACGTTCGCTGTGTACGGAATAAATCTGTGCCATCTCCTAGGAAATTCCACCACATGTAAATATTAATCACAAACTCCGAGGATTTCCCAAAAAACAAACAAACAAAAAATATATATTTTAAATATTAATTATATTATTTATTCCTATAATTAGACTTTTTATATACATTTTATTAATCATAATTATTATAAATGGTATTTAATAATTTAGTACTGAAAACTTTAATTCCCATAATTATTACTAAGTAATAATTACTTTAAAGTACGGTGGCTGAGAAGTGCAAAACAAAATAAAATCTAAAACAAAATACCAAATGAAAAAGCACAGCAACAACTCAGTCAAACCGGAAAAGGTAGGTGCAGTTTGCAAATGAAATTCTTATCGCTGATTGGACAAGACAACTGTCGCTTAAGACATACAAGAAGTACTGCAGCCTCACAGACATTTAAATGCATTTTAGTTTAAGAATTATTTCAGTATTTTGGGATTGTACAGCACTTTGGTCAACCAAGTTGTGTTAAATGTGCTTTAAAAATTAAATTTGAAAAAAAAAAAGGTGCTACTTGCGGCTGAGATTTAAACTGTGATCTTTACCTATTAAATATATTACGTATTTTTATTCAGTATTCAAACACATTTATCGAAGCTAACAGCAATTAATGGCACAAACGACCTCATTAATTTACCAATATCTGTTTATTACAGGAAAACTCACTTTGGGGGAGGGAACGTAAGCCTCTCCTACCATTGGCAAGTCAACCAGGAACAAATTAATATCAAGAAAACTAATTCATTAGATTATTACGTTTTAAATTTTTAATGTACAATTATTAATTAAAATAAAAATATTTACCAATAAAAAGAAAAATGAGAATGCTTGTTTTACACAAAACTGAGACATTCTGAGAACAGTTCTCGCACGCATGCACGCAAACACACAGAGCGGATCTATACATCACACCAGAGCTGAACGCCAGCTTATAATAAACTCAACAGGAAGTCTGTACGCTCGCTGTGCCGCCGGTTTAACCGCGCAAACTCAATGTGGTGAAAATGACCTAAGGCTGATCACGCTGAAACATAAAGGACAGAAGTGTGTTACACATTGCTTTCACACCATCGGGTCGTGTGTGTGTGTGTGTGTGTGTGTGTGTGTGTGTGTGTCGACTTGGAGTCAGGGTCAGTTTGATGCAGTTGCTATTCTCTGGATTGGTTTTGTACTCAAGTCATGTATTTAAACAAACTACATAAAAAAACGTGTGTGTGGGTGTGTGTGAAAACGTCCTTGTAACACTCCTTCAGAAATTCCACAAAAGGAAAAACAAACAAAACCAGAGTGTGTGTAGAAATCGCTGAGAACACACGGAGAAATTAAACAAAACACCTCGTCATGTTCTATAAATAAATCACATCATAACGTTTTGTGTTCGTTTTCTACAAAGATCCAAAACACGTGCATGCGCGCGCACACACACACCACAGCATTCCTGCAACTTTTTGGTGCTTTGGACAAAACAAATTTTAAAAAAATTAAAACCACACACAAACATCTGAATCACTTCTTGAACTGACTCGATCACAGCACTGGGTTCATGAGTAAAGAACCGAACCTGTAACCTTTAACCTCTGCAGAAAAGGAAAACCAAACAGAGTCAGAGTTGACACACTGACCATCAGGTGTGAAAGTGCAGGATGCGCTGGTTAGCGTGAAGAGCTACGCTAATCGTACGCCAAGCAGAATCTGACGCATCTGCAACAATCGCTAACGGAAAGGGAGAAATTTGACACGAGCAACTCCATTAAGCCCGGACATGAAACCTCACACGAAGACCAACAAACACACGTCGCTTGTGGGCGTGGCCTTTACTGACTATTTAAACGATTAAATAACGCACTAACGAGCATGAGATTCTAATGACGTGTGAGATTTACAATGTGTTACAATTTGTGTGAAACCTCAATCACAGGTTACACAGTGAGAAACTAACGAAACATGGGGACGCACGATTGGACACATGTTTAATGTGCACAGAGCTGGAGGAGAAGGTGAAGGTGTATTTACTTCTTACATACAGGAGAAAAAACCCACAACTGTTCTCTAGCATGAATGTAGCTCATTATAAATTACACAAAAGCCTGTCGAAAATAATCAAGCCTGATCCCCAGACGCCCCGATCCCCAGACGTCAGACGTCCCGGCCCTCCAAAATAAAGACACTTGTCTTTTTTCCTTCTTGTCCTCTTGACTGTGTTTTTGCAATCGGGTAAACCACTCAGACCCGCTGGAACACATTCACACCAATCACCTCAAACACGTTGTGTGATCTCGCCCCGAGCGATGATTAGACAGTTATCTGGTGGAGCATGTAAGATGACATCATTGTTAAGGAACGTGGTAGATGTGAGCTAGAGTAGATAGAGTGGACTTTTTTTTCCCCCTCATTGCATCAGACATAAAAAAAAAAAAAAAAGTGTGAGTGTGTTTGTGTCAGAGAGAGGGGTGCTCTGATGAGTGAGGAGTGCTAAAAAATCTCTGACACGCACAAAGCACACACAAGATATGTTCTGCCCATTCCATTCATGTTTCATTTATGGATGTGCCATCTCACTTAGAGAACAGAAAAGGAGAAATAAAAAGAAAAAGAAAAAGAAAAGAAAAAAAAACGCACATTACGGATGACTTTTGAAAACTAATCCAATCCAAACAGGGCTAAAGAGAGCAACATGATTATTTAACCTAGAACTACAGGACATCCCAAAAGTCTCCACACACAAAAAAAAAACAAAACACTTTCAGCTAGTTTTTCATATTTATGATCACAGGTACTGTACTGCTGCGAGAACGTCTTTAAGAAAAGAAGGAGGACGTGACCGCAGCAGGAAGCTGGCGTGATGATTATAACTTCCTCTCTGCGCTCAGGGCTTCAGGACGTCCTGTGCCAGAGTTAAAGGAAATGATCATGAAGGTTAAATAATTATAATCGATACAGAGAGAGAAAGAGAGAGAGAGAGAGAGAGAGAGAGAGAGAGAGAGAGAGATGCCATGATGCTCGCTCGACCGTTTCTCCTCCGAACGTCAGAAGCATGTGATCATGTGGGCGGTCCCAAGAGCCCACAAAATAACCTCGTTAGAGCCCGGAGTATTTACCCTCACACTGGGCTGTTTTAACCCCCCCACACACACACCACACACACAATTATTTTATTTTTTTTAAAGACACTGTTAAAACGGACTTTTACTTGCTTTTCATTTTGCACAATCAGTAAGAAAATGGCGCAAGCGTGTGGTAACCCCGATCCAGAACACACTGTCACTTCCAGTCAGAAATCCCCCCCCCCCCCTGCCTTTTTGCGCTACTCTCTGAATTGCTGCTGGATATCTGAAATTTCCTTCAGGCTTAATGAACTTTCTACACTATAGAAATGCTGCAGCGACATTGTATCCAAACACACACTTCAGGATCGAGTTGTTCCCCCTTTCCTCTTACAGCTCTATCGACTCTCTCTGCTCGTCTTGGAAGGCTATCCACAAGATTTTGGAGTGTTTCTGCGTCAGTTCAATCTAAAGGTGCTCGGGCCGGCCGGTAGTCCTTACTGTGTGTCATGTTGGAATAGAAAAGGGTTTTCTCCAGACTGTTGGCACAAAGGTAATAAAAAGCAGAGCATTGTCCAAGATGTCTTGGTGTGCCGACTGCCCTTCACTGGGGATAAGGGACCTGACCGACTGGAACAGCTGAACTCAAATCGTTAGCAGGTTTGGACGAGTACGTTTGTCTATATCCTGTATATTCTGCCTGTTCTTCGATCACTCTGGTACGCGGTATCGTGATCCGAACTGATCGGGATCGTGATATCAGCGATAGTGTCAGTACAGTGAGAGTCCTGAGTGACATGGGGTGGATTTAGGGGTTTAATCTCTGACCACGGAGACTTAACAAGCTTTACAAGCACAATTCTAAAAATTAAAAACTAAATATGTAAAAATGTTTTCGTGCTGATTTGATCTGACAGAAATGTTCAGACTGTTTAAAAACAGATGTTTGTATTCGCGGATCTTATGAGTGAATAAAACACTTATAAATAAAAAAAAAAGTAAAATCTAATTTTAACAAAAAATCATAATGTGTATAATATCCAGAACGCTGTAAGTTTCTGAAACACTCCGGTCAGGTGGACTGTAGGAGCTCTGAGGCGACTCGCTGACTAGCACGAGCACATAAACGGGCTAAACCGCTCGGGTCCGAGCCGCGGTCTGAGCTCCCGGGACAGGGCAGGTGATTTCACTCAAAACTCTGAAATGTTTCATTTCCCCCCCGTCTGGAAACCGAACAGAACAGGGGAACAAGAATCCCGGGTAACGCGGTGACCAGAACGCAGTGTTAGCAAAACGGCTAATCTGTTAAAAAAAAAAAAAAAAAACGAATCTATGGAGTTAGCTTAGCATAGGCAGCGCTGTAATATTTAATAATCATCATCATAATAATAATACAGACTGTGTGTCTCTCCACAGATATCACCGCTTCAGAATAAAACTGTACTCAACACGTATTCAGTATCACTACACACACACACCACAAAACAAGATAAATATCTTATTAATAAACTGAGAAAACGCTTCATCCATCTCACACACACACACACACACACACACACACACACACAGGGAGAGAAACCAGCCTCGAGCGCTACTTACACGTAGATGATGGACATGAAATGCATGAGCCAGAGAACAAGAAATAAAATAAATCCAAAGATGGAGAAGCCCTGCATAGCGAGCTCCAGCAAGGCCATGGTGTAGTACAGACACCGCCGGGCACTGTGTGTGTGTGTGTGTGTGTGATAAAGACGAGCAAATCCGGGTAAAATAACTCGATCCTTTATATGACACGTGATTCACGAATCCGCCTCTTCATTTATTCGGATCAGTGGAGTCCGGAGGTGTCTTGTTGTTAGCTTTAACTCCTCAGTAGTCGTCAGTGAGTCACTGAAGGAACCGGTAGCCGCCGGAGTGCTTCAGGAAACTTCCTGCGCGTTCAGGAACATGAGGGACTCAAAAAGATTCACCATAACCGGGGGATTCGGCGGATCCGTCGGACTCGTAACGCGGAGTGAAACCGCCGGATCAGAGAGACTCGGTGTGTGTGTGTGTGTGTGTGTGTGAGAGAGCGATTCATCAGGACTCGGTGAGCGCGCTCTGAAACTCCTACTGACTCAAGTGACTCAGAGAACTCGTGATACACGAATCGGTTCAGTGAGTGATTCAGAAGTATTCGACTCCGCTAATGGATCTCTAGTGTGTGTGTGGTTAGTGTGTGTGTGGATGTGAGAGACTCTGGTTCTTTTTCGTGTGATTTATTTCTAAGCTTTGTCAATGCATATGTAAATAAATATTTGTCGTTTTAATAAAGCACCTTTGAATCTTGGATCCGAAGTGCTGAAGGGGCGTGGCTATAACCTGTTTTTTGAGCAGCGCCGGGTTCATGGGCGTGGTCATTCTTGTATGCCACGCCCATCGCCATTTCCCGTCCGCCGCATGATCTAAATAATCTCTCTCTGTAATGTACGATATGACACAATACATGTATTTAAATGATTTAATTAACAATTGAGATGTTCTGTAAAGGTACATGATAATGTCTGGGACAAGTGTTCTAATTATTTTCCATATAATCCATATCACCTCCTTATAATTTTATTCACATTCTTATCATTTTCCACACTTTCTTTAAAACGTCGTCACGGATGTTCATTACAGTCTCACGTTTCATCACGTTTCTTTGTCCTCCGAGTGAGCGAAACCATGAGGCCACGGCCGCTCCCCGGTCAGTGACTCATTAATTAATTGTGCTTAGATGCACCTAGTGGCGTCACATGTAATATCACCTTTACAACTAAAAAAAATCATAAACACTAGACCACAGGCGGAGGGGGTGGGGGGGGGGGGGTGAAGTCCAAGCAAAGACCTCATAAATTGTTAATGGTAACCGGAGATGATAAGCATTGTGACCTGAGTACGTCATCAAAAGCGTTATACAACACAAAAATCACCACCCGGGTCTCAATATAATAAGATTATGAAGTAATACCGGTGACACGGTAATAACAATAGAAGAGATTTTAAAAGGTGCGGTCAGTGCACTTTGTATGCTAATCTCACACGTCAGGACAAGTAGGCACATGCTGAGATAACGTTCAGGGTTTCTGATCGAGGGCACTTCCTCTTAACCACAGACTGGTACTGAGAGGGATCATGTAGAGAAGATACAGTGTGTGGAAGTGCTGGATAAAGCAGACGAAGAGTTCAAGGCGCAGAACAAGATAAGATCAGGGAAGGAAGCATTTAACAAGCGTTTAACATTTTTTTAAGGAAGGCTAGACTGGAAAATCAGCTTCAAGAGGCCTGGATGATGAAGGACAGTGAGACCTACAGATGGCCAACTGCCAATAATCAACAAAGAAGAGGAAGAGGAAGAAAAAGAAGAACCCAGAGCACGTGGTCTTATAACAGATTAGAATAAATCTCATATCTCGACCACTTACAATATTAAAAAGTGGTTCTGCATGTGATGCCATTGCCTAAAATAAATAAAGTTAGCTGGCCTGTTGCTAGTGAATCACACACATCCATGTTTTTCTTCCCAATTTGTGGTTCAAGTTCAGACTTCCTTAACAAATTAAAATAAAAGAAGAAAAACGCTGATTGTGTTTTAGCAGGATTTCCTATCGAGCTGGGGGAAGACAAAAGCTTTCATTTGATTTAAATGATAAAGAAAAACTAGAGGAACCAGTTAATAAGAACAGGAAGTTGCAATTATTTAGAAAGTGGTGGAGAAACAGGAATACACACCAGGATGAGCAAGTACATCGTGTCCACTGTACTACTACTACTACTAATATAATCACAATTAAAACACACAGAACTGTAAAATCATTACATTATGAACAGTTTCTTTTATTTCTAACGTCTATGCCTGAGGCCTACAGACTGCACTCTCACCTACATCGAGCACATCTCTAAACACAACCCAATAACCACGGCATCCTGAACTACTGGCATAATTACAACTGGGGTGACGTAGAAATAAGCATCTGTAGTGAACATTTTATGTACATATCCAACACTCTAAACTGTCTCAGGTCTGAACTCGCTTTGTTTTCTTTACTCTCTCAGTTCAATAACTAAGGAGCATTCCTCTAAACGCTTTATAGGCATCTTCCTGTAGATCTCTGTACAGCTGAGTCACTGGCAGTCTTTAAGCGATGAATGAAGACCTACAGTATCCATTTCTTACATATTTGGGTTTATCCCCCCCCCCTCTTCCCGAGTACGAGTATCTATCCAATGATGGAAACTTCAAAGCCCCCCCCCCCCCCCCAAGGTGCACTGGATAAGAGCTTCTGCCAAACGCCTAAATGTAAGAGTAAACTTCTATTCATTTTCTGTAAACACTGAGAGAAGAGAATAAATACCTCAGTAAATAGACGTGTAATTATAATTATTGTTAAGATATAATAGCAGGCTGAGATAAGAATTATGTTACTAAAAACAATAATTTAAAAAAACCCATCAAAGATAAAACACCAGGATTAAAAGGTTGTTCAGACGTTCTATAGAAAACAAAACCACTGCCATCTTGTGGTCAGGTTTAGGA
Organism: Clarias macrocephalus; assembly: GCA_011419295.1. Classification (NCBI taxonomy): domain Eukaryota; kingdom Metazoa; phylum Chordata; class Actinopteri; order Siluriformes; family Clariidae; genus Clarias; species Clarias macrocephalus. The sequence continues at coordinate 18,317 of JAAGKR010010038.1, forward strand.
ATTGCAGCTCATAGTGTCTGTTTTCTTCGGATCGGATCGAGCAAGACAAGAGTCGGTGTTGCGGAACTATTAAGTGTTTGTGTGAGTTTATTGTCTAATCTCGGACAGCAGCTTGTCCTCTGCGCTGTTCGGGAAGCGGCTCCCTGTACCGAGCGCTGCTGACCGTTGATTGTTTCCCTGGTTAAACCCCAGTGATTGGTCAGTTCTCCAGCTCGTGGCTGACTTTCAGGCTTTTCCTCGGCCTCCGCTCCTCCACGCCGTGCTCCCACCGCCCACACACGTTCCGGAACTTCAGGCGGTCGTGGATGATCTCGTACGCCGAGCCGTGGCTGATCTGCAGGTGAGTCGCCACGTCGTCCACGGTCACGTGTCTGTTGGAGAGGATGAGCTCGCGCGTGCGCTCGATGTTGTCGTGCGCCGTGGACGTGGCCGGGCGTCCCGCGCCCTCCTGGTGGCTCACACTCGCCCGGCCCTCCTTAAACCTCTCGATCCACTCGTACACGGTCCTCCGCGACAGAACGTTCTCCCCGTACTGCGCGCACAGCCTGCGGTAGATGACCGCGCCGGGGACCCCCTCCGACCACAGGAAGCGGATCACCGCGCGCTGCTCCTCCTTCGTGCAGATCACCAGCGGGGCGTCCATGTTCCCCCTCAGTGCAGCAGCAGCAGCGCCGCCGCCGCGGACACACGAGAAGCCGGAGTGCGGATCAACGCTGACTCTCACCTCCAGTGTTTATTTATTCTGGAGCTCATTGAATCCCGCTGTACTTCCGGGTCAAGTTGCGGTTTGACCTCTTCTTCGTCCTCTTGGTGCTGCATCCACTATGTCGCATTACCGCCACCTACTGGTCATCAGCTGCCTGTTCTTCCTCACTCACTCACCGTCTGTACCGAGTAGTAGAGTGTGAAGAGAGAGTGAAAAGGTTCAAGCTGAAAATAATCTGACCGTGTAATCACTGATATTGATCACTGATTATTATTTCGTACATTTATGTCTGTCCACAACAAAGATAAACACCTTAATTGTTTTAGCTCTAATTTCACAGGTGGCACCGTGGCATAGCGCTTAGCACTGTCGCCTCACACCCAAAGGTTCCAGGGTTCGTTTCCCGTCTTGAGGTGTGTGTGTGTGTGTGTGTGTGTGTGTGTGTGTGTGTGTGTGTGTGTGTGTGTGTGTGTTTGCATGGAGTCTGCATGTTGTCCCTGCTTGGTGGGTTTCCTCCGGGTTCTCCGGTTTCCTCCAACAGTCCAAAGACCTGCAGTCGCCTGTAGTGTGTGTGTGTGTGTGTGTGTGTGTGTGTGTGTGTCTGTGCCCTGCGATGGATCGGAACCCCGTCCAGGGTGTATCCCGCCTCGTGCCCTGAGTCTCCTGGGATAGGCTCCGCCCCTGTGACTCTGAATGCAGGATAAGTCTGATGAGAGTCAGTGTGATTTAACATCTGGATTGATGGCTGAATATTTGGAAATTGTACAAAATGGACAGAGTTCACGGCAAGATTATGAATCTAAGATAAGATACGATGTACATTTATTCGTTCCTCAGTGGGGAAATCACTTTGTTACAGCAGCATAGAAACATGTGCAAATACAAATTAGGGACAGTACAGTGTAGAAATACAATAAGAAAATAATACAATAGTTTCACTTTCTGTCTACTGTCATTTCATCTGAGTACAATCAATGGAAAGAGAGGCTATAGAACAGTTTATGTTCACACTAAGTTGTACTTCTTTCATCGTCAGACACAAATACACCCTCGGAGAGCGAATCACAGATGAGAAATGGAAACAGTAGATCTGATAAAGAATCACCAACAAATTAGTTTAATCTTTAAGCAGCATCAGAGCTGGACACCAGAACACTGAACAACCTCCTGTCACTCATGGAAAATCCATCCCACCCCGAGATGATGCCATACAGAGCAGCGGAGTTCATTCTCTGACAGACGGATCCAGGAGAGCTTCAGGAGATCGTTTCTACCATTCGCCATCACACTGTGCAGCCGCTCACCGCTATGTAACAGATGACAATAGTGATAATACTCACTGTCACTTTACACACACACACACACACACACACACACACACTGACAATGTGCACATTTATTTTCTTTTTTGGCTTTTTTTTTTACTTTTTATTATTATTTTTTTTCTTCCTCCCTCATTGCTGTATTGAAACCTGCTGCTGCTGTAACACAATAATTTCCCTCACAGGATCAATAAAGTCTATCGATCTATCTATGTATCCCTGGAGGTGCGAGGCGACGGTGCTGACCACGACACCACTGTGCCGCCCCGCTCGTCTTCCTTTCAGTCTAAATCCTCTTTTTTTACTTTTCTACCTTCACTCCTAAGAAAACGTTCTTCCTTGTTCACTTTATTTGTAAAATACTTTTCAGTGTCTTCAATCTTTCCAAATTCTCTTAGTAGCTCATCATCTCTTCTCTTTCTTCTTTTATTTCCTGCACTTGATTAGTAAATGTTCTATTGTCTCTTTGGTTCTTCGACAGGCTCACACAGGCTGGTTGGGTGTTTTCGTGTGATGTTGAGGTTGCTGTGTCCTATTCGCCTCCGGCTTATAATTACATCCTCCGTTACACGTTTTGTTCCTCTACTGCTTTTTCTTACTCCGTTTTTCGTGTTCAGTCTTGACCACAAATTAAAATTTGTCCCAAAATCTTTAGATCTTTCTATTTTATCCCAGTCAGGTAGAGAAGAAAGGAAAAGGGCAAGAAGAAATGTTGCACAATTTCAGATTTATTCAGTGCAGTCAGGCTCATCTGTACATGACTGTAGCTTTTTCTTTGAAAATAAATATTAGCTGTAGAGCCATAATATCATCACTTAAAATACTCTACGCTCAAAGGCATTAATATTATTTGTTGTAAAGTTACAGGAGTATTTTATCAGACACCACATATCGCATTCTTGTATATATATCGGTATGAAGGGAGACAGGAGCTATAGCGCAGACACGGACAGACATGAGTCATAAAGTCTGATTTCTGACTTTTCTAAAAACATTTGGTCATAATGTAGTCATTATTATTATTATTCAAATTTGTACATTTTAGAAGATTGTGTCTGATCATTTGTGAGATTTAAAACTTTTTCCCTTTTTTCAGATGACGGTGGAGACAGTCGGTCTAGAACTCGCTCGGTGCCGTGATCACATCAGATCCAGGGAGACGGAAAATAAGAAAAAATCATTTGTTATAACATATTGGATGAACCTTATTGCTAATTTGGGTGTCTAGGACATTTAAAGATAAACAAATAAATAGATATTTATTTAGATTCTAAACAATCAAATTACAATGAGGTGGTTGTTTTGTACCAAGGTGGAGACACTAAAGCAGAAGAAGTGACGCGTACAAGAAAAATACTATATATATCCATCTACAGCTCTAGTAAAACAATAAGAGAGAGCTGCAGTTTACTCCAGAAAACTTCTGGAACGTCATCAAGAGGAAGACGGAGGCTCACAAACCATCAAGTAAAACTGAACCGTTGGCTTTTTTGTAAAAAGTGTGATATAAAGTTCCCCAACAGCAACGTGAAAAACTGGTGGAGAGACAAAACACATGGAAGCTGTAACTGTACATCAGGTTATTATTATTATTCCACCAAATACTGATTTATTAACGTTATTTAGACAAACATTAACACAATTTGTTTACAGATTCTTTGCATTTTGTTTTATTAAAGTTATTAACGTTTGTGATGATGTCATTTCCTTTACATACACACTATATATATATATATATATATATATATATATTTTACATTTAGGAGAAATATTGTCAGCAGTTCACAAAAAATGAAACAAAACTGTTCATCTCACCAACACATGCATCTGTAAGAAACACATAAAGTTTTTATGCTGCAGTGTTTTTATCCAGAGCTGTGAGTTTTGATTATTATTATTATTTACATTTATTTGGATGCATAGGTGGACTGGGTTGGTGTGGGATTTCTCTGTGTGTGTGTGTGTGTGTGTGTGTGTGTGTGTGTGTGTGTGTGTGTTTGTGTGTGTGTGTGTGTGTGTGTGTGTGTGAATCTTTCTGCCTTCAGTTTAGTCTTCAGCTCAGGTGGGTTGAGGTCAGGTGAGAACATTCTAGTTCTTTGCCCTCGTTGCTTTCACGCTGCATTTTGTCTGCTTATCCGTCTGCAGTGTGAAGCTCTATCAGTTCTATCAGTTCTATCAGTTCTATCAGTTCTATTAGTTCCATTAGTTCTATAAATTCTATTAGTTCTATCAGTTCTATTAGTTCTATCAGTTCTATTAGTTCCATTAGTTCTATCAGTTCTATTAGTTCTATCAGTTCTATCAGTTCCATTAGTTCTATCAGTTCTATCAGTTCTATTAGTTCTATCAGTTCTATTAATTCTATCAGTTCTATTAGTTCTATTAGTTCTATAAATTCTATTAGTTCTATCAGTTCTATCAATTCTATCAGTTTTATTAATTCTATCAGTTCTATCAATTCTATTAATTCTATCAGTTCTATTAGTTCTATTAGTTCTATAAATTCTATTAGTTCTATCAGTTCTATCAATTCTATCAGTTTTATTAATTCTATCAGTTCTATCAATTCTATCAGTTCTATCAGTTCTATTAGTTCCATTAGTTCTATCAGTTCTATTAGTTCTATTAGTTCTATTAGTTCTATCAATTCTATCAGTTTTATTAATTCTATCAGTTCTATCAGTTCTATCAATTCTATCAGTTCTATTAGTTCTATCAGTTCTATTAGTTCTATCAGTTCTATTACTTCTATCAGTTCTATCAGTTCTATTAGTTCTATCAATTCTATCAGTTCTATTAGTTCTATCAGTTCTATCAGTTCTATTAGTTCTATCAATTCTATCAGTTCTATCAGTTCTATCAATTCTATCAATTCTATCAGTTCTATTAGTTCTATCAGTTCTATCAGTTCTATTAGTTCCATTAGTTCTATTAGTTCTATCAGTTCTATTAGTTCTATCAGTTCTATTAGTTCTATCAGTTCTATCAGTTCTATCAATTCTATCAGTTCTATTAGTTCTATCAGTTCTATCAGTTCTATTAGTTCTATCAATTCTATCAGTTCTATCAGTTCTATTAGTTCTATCAGTTCTATCAATTCTATCAGTTCTATTAGTTCTATCAATTCTATCAATTCTATTAGTTTTATCAATTCTATCAGTTCTATCAGTTCTATCAATTCTATCAGTTCTATTAGTTCTATCAGTTCTATTAGTTCCATTAGTTCTATCAGTTCTATCAGTTCTATTAGTTCCATTAGTTCTATCAGTTCTATCAGTTCTATTAGTTCTATCAGTTCTATCAGTTCCATTAGTTCTATCAGTTCTATCAGTTCTATTAGTTCTATCAGTTCTATCAATTCTATCAGTTCTATTAGTTCTATAAATTCTATCAGTTCTATCAGTTCTATTAGTTCTATCAATTCTATTAGTTTTATCAATTCTATCAGTTCTATCAATTCTATCAATTCTATCAGTTCTATTAGTTCTATCAGTTCTATTAGTTCCATTAGTTCTATCAGTTCTATCAGTTCTATTAGTTCCATTAGTTCTATCAGTTCTATCAGTTCTATTAGTTCTATTAGTTCTATCAATTCTATCAGTTTTATTAATTCTATCAGTTCTATCAATTCTATCAGTTCTATTAGTTCTATCAATTCTATCAGTTCTATTAGTTCTATCAGTTCTATCAGTTCTATTAGTTCTATCAATTCTATCAATTCTATCAGTTCTATTAGTTCTATCAGTTCTATTAGTTCTATCAGTTCTATCAATTCTATCAATTCTATCAGTTCTATTAGTTCTATCAGTTCTATTAGTTCTATCAATTCTATCAATTCTATCAGTTCTATTAGTTCTATCAGTTCTATCAGTTCTATTAGTTCCATTAGTTCTATTAGTTCTATCAGTTCTATT
>JAAGKR010010039.1:0-24249 GCA_011419295.1 Clarias macrocephalus
GAGCTCTCTCAGAGGGGAGGGATGAGAGCTACTTAGTGCTCCCACATTAATCACGGCTCTACAGCCAATCAGGGGCGTCTGTCAGCTCATGCGAGCGGAAGGAGCAAATAGCGCTGTCCCCCGAGTGTGTTACTCCGCCCTCAACGGTGCGTGAGCGAGCGGTTCGAAAAGATACGGTCGGCTGGCGTCACATGGTTGGGAGGAAACACGTGATAGTCTTCGGCCCTCCCGGCTGAGTGGTAGTAGTAGCCTTAATGTGGAGCCCCCTAGTGACAGGGAGGAATTGGACACGACTAAATTAGGGAGAAAATCAGGGAAAAAAATTAATAAATGTTTATTTAACAAAACTTAAGGATGGAGTCTACAATATCAGCACTTTTATCAGATTTTCCACAACCTCCGAGTGTGTTACTCCGTCCCCAACGGTGCGTGAGTGAGCGGTTCGAAAAGATGCGGTCGGCTGGCGTCACGTGGTTCGGAGGAACAACTTGATAGGCTTCTGCCCTACCGGCTGAGTGGAAGTAGCCTTAATGTGGAGCCCCCTAGTGACGGGGAGGAATTGGCCTTGACTAAATTAGGGGAAAAATTGGCAAGAGTAACTTCACACACCACAAAATCAAGTCACTACTGATTATAAACATTAAATAAAAATTCTTAGAAACATTTTTGAAATAATTCAATAATCTCAGAAGCGCCTTTGATCTTAGTGTGAGTGGATTTAATTATAGATAAGAACCAATTCCAGAAAATGATTCATATTGACAAATAAGGTGTGTGTGTGTGTGTGTGTGTGTGTGTGTGTGTGTGTGTGTGTGTGTGTGTGTGTGTGATTTTAAGATTAAGTCATGAACCAGAAACTCTAAGACAAAGAAGAGTATTTTTAAGGTGCAGCTATTTTCTTTAGAAATGTTCTCATTTCTCCGCAGTCACTGCAATCGCCACAGCAGTATGTGAACAGGCTCACTAATGGCTTGTCAACAAATGACGCATTAAATTCTAGTTTCTTTAAAAAATATATATATATCAAAATGCAACTATATATGTTTTCAATATTTAGTAATATATAATTTACAATAAGTACAGATATGCATAAAAAAGTTGCATTATAGAGGATGTCTATGACTACTAAGGTCATAGCAGTTTAGAAACGTATTCTGAAATGTAGGGAAGTCAGGGAAGTTGTTAAACGTCTTCGCAAGACTTTTCTTCCTGATCATACTTAAATTATACAAGAACTGATTCTCTTTTGATATGGTAGTAAGATGAGCTCGTAGGCATTTCTGTCCTGAAAAAAATAATAATAATAAAAACAAATCTTCCAAAAATGTGAAAAACAGAAACTATCACCATAACAACAACTGTATAATATAATATAATATAATATAATATAATATAATATAATATAATATAATATAATATAATATAATATAATATAATATAATATACAATATTTTGTACGTATTAGAATAAGCCTGCTGTTATGAACCTGTTATTTGTTTTGCAACCAGAACAACAGACAGAGCTGCTGTCAAAGGAAATAAAGTTACACCTTCTGACCAATCAGAATCCAGAATCTGTAAGCAAAGACGCTGCTCCTTCACTAAATAGTTAGATTTAAACCTCAGATTTAACCAGTTGGTTTTTGGTTACAGAATTAAGCCATTAGACATGGAGTCAGATATTTAACCAAGTGTGATGCAATGCCTGGAACTGTTTCTCTGTTTGGATAAGTGTGATCTGTTTTCTTTTTACATTTTGACACACACACACACACACACACACACACACACACACACACACACACACATATGTATAATCCACCCAGTTACCCTGGAGGTAGTTCCTCACTCTCGTCCTTATATCAAACAAGCAGCACAGCCTACATGTGTGTGTGTGTGTGTGTGTGTGTGTGTGTGTGTGTGTGTGTGTGTGTGAGTGAAAGAGTTTTTAAAGGAGGCGGAGAGAAAGAAAGAGTGTATATCAGGTGAGGGTGGGTTGGGCTGGCAGGTGATAAAAGAAATCCTTCTGGAGAAGGGTGTGTGTGTGTGTGTGTGTGTGTGTGTGTGTGTGTGTGTGTGTGTGTGTGTGTCTCAAATATCGCAAGATTGTATCTACCACTTAGCAAGAAAACATGTACGCGCACACACACTTCATGACCACACACACACTTTCTGCCTAATACTAAACAAACAAACAAACTGTTACAGCTGAATAACATTAATATAAAAGTCACAGTTGAAAATAAAATTCGTATGTAAATAAAATATAAAGCAAAAACTCAAACTTGTGAGATATGAATAAAACTTCAAAAAAGTTCGAAAATAACCAAATAATTTAATAACTAAACCTAACTTATGGTACATTTATACATTGTAAACCTGAATAAGTTGACAAAAGTAAAAAAAATTGAGGTAATCAGTTACATAAATTTTTTAAAGTGATGATGATTTCAATAGTAAGTAAACAGAACTATCAGTTTTTGAGTTAGTTGTACTTGTTCATATTAATCGTTCTTTACTTGCATTACTGAGTCGCCTAACTCATACTATTTAATAGCAATTATTTTTTTTTAGTTGTTGCAAATCAAATAAATTGTTGTTGGTCTTTCGGCTGCTCCCGGCGTTGGTTCGCCCCAGCAGACGATCCGGTCCGCACACAAGCTCGGCACTGGTTTTACACCAGACGCTCTTCCTGACGCAACCCTCCCATTTTATCTGGGCTTGGGACAGACACTTCATCCAGCTGTTGGGAATCGAACCCGGGCCTTTAACATGGCAGGCGAAACACCTCCCACTGAGCCACCAGCACCCTATTGCCCTGATGACATCAGACACAAACTCACTAGTCTGAAAGATTTTAAGTTGGTGGAACTTTAAGGTGACAGTTACTGTTACTTACTGTACAGGTGAAACTCGGAAAATTTGAATATCATACAAACGTTCATTTATTTCAGTAATGCAACTTAAAAGGTGAAACTAATATATGAGAGACTCATCACATGCAAAGCAGGATAGTTCAAGCTGTGATTTGTCATAATTGAGATGATTATGGCTTACAGCTCATGAAAACCCCAAATCCACAATCTCAGAAAATTAGAATATTGTGAAAAGGTTCAATATTCTAGGTTTAAAGAGTCCAACTCTAATCAGCTAACTAAGCCATAACACCTGCAAAGTGTTCCTGAGCCTTTAAATGGTCTCTCAGTCTGGTTCAGTAGGAAACACAATCATGGGAAAGACTGCTGACCTGACAGTTGTGCAGAAAACCATCATTGACATCCTCCATAAGGAGGTGAAGCCTCAAAAGGTAATTTGTGGAAGAAAAAGGTGCAGAAGCAGCAGGGACGACTGCAGCCTGGAGAGGATTGTCAGGAAAAGGCCATTGAAAAGTGTTGGGGACTTTCACCAGGAGTGGACTGAGGCTGGAGTCAGCGCATCAAGAGCCACCAGACACAGACGGATCCTGGACATGGGCTTCAAATGTCGTATTCCTCTTGTCAAGTCGCTCCTGAACAACAAACAACATCAGAAGCGTCTTACCTGAGCTAAAGAAAAAATAACTGGTCTGTTGCTCAGTGGTCCAAAGTCACCTTTTCTGATGATAGCAACTTTTGCATCTCATTTGGAAACCAAGGCCCCAGAGTCTGGAGGAGGATTGGAGAGGCGCACACACACACTGCAAGATGCTTGAAGTCCAGTGTGAAGTTTCCACAGTCTGTGTTGGGGAACCATGTCATCTGCTGGTGTTGGTCCACTGCGCTTCATTAAGTCCAGGGTCAACGCAGCCGTCTACCAGGAGATTTTGGAGCACTTCATGCTTGACGGAACAATGCAGAAGAGCTGAAGGCCGCTATTGAAGCATCCTGGTCATCCATAACACCTCAGCAGTGCCACAGGCTGAGAGCTTCCATGCCACGCCCCAATTGAGGCAGTAACTGCTGCAAAAGGGACCCAAACCAAGTACTGAGTACATATGCATACTTATACTTTTCAGAGGTCCGATAGTGTTCTATGTACAATCCTTGTTTCATTGTTTGCATGTAATATTCCAGTTTTCTGAGATTGTGGATTTAAGGTTTTCATGAGCTGAAGCCATAATCATCTCAATTATGACAAATTAATTGAATGATCCTGCTTTGCATGTGATGAGTCTATCTCATATATTAGTTTCACCTTTTAAGTTGCATTACTGAAATAAATGAACTTATGCACAATACTACAATTTTTCGAGTTTCACACCTGTAATTACTTACAGTTACTTCAAATATCAAATTTGTGCAGCTAACTTGAAAAGCGTAATTTCTACAAACTCATAAATACCAAAAAGTTTTAAATACTTATCCAGGTCTATTAATCTGAACTAATGGTAATTATTTGAGTTAACAGTACACAATATGTTTAATTACTTTGAGCATTAGGGTTTACAGTGTACAGTCGTGGCCAAAAGTTTTGAGAATGACACAAATATTAGTTTTCACAAAGTTTGCTGCTAAATTGCTTTTAGATCTTTGTTTCAGTTGTTTCTGTGATGTACTTAAGCACTTCATACGTTTCAAAGGCTTTTATTGACAATTACATGACATTTACAGTATGTAAAGAGTCAGTATTTGCAGTGTTGGGCTTCTTTTTCAGGACCTCTGCAATTCGACTGGGCTGCTCTCAATCAACTTCTGGGCCAAATCCTGACTGATAGCAGCCCATTCTTTCATAATCACTTCTTGGAGTTTGTCAGAATTAGTGGATTTTTGTTTGTCCACCCGCCTCTTGAGGATTGACCACAAGTTCTCAATGGGATTAAGATCTGGGGAGTTTCCAGGCCATAGACCCAAAATTTCAACGTTTTGGTCCCCGAGCCACTTAGTTAATCACTTTTGCCTTATGGCACGGTGCTCCATCGTGCTGGAAAATGCCTTGTTCTTCACCAAACTGTTGTTGGATTGTTGGAAGAAGTTGCTGTTGGACGGTGTTTTGGTACCATTCTTTATTCATGGCTGTGTTTTTGGGCAGCATTGTGAGTGAGCCCACTGCCTTGGATGAGAAGCAACTCCACACATGAATGGTCTCAGGATGCTTTACTGTTGGCATGACACAGGACTGATGGTGGCGTCACCTTTTCTTCTCCGCACAAGCCTTTTTCCAGATGCCCCAAACAATCAGAAAGAGGCTTCATCTGAGAATATGACTTTGCCCCAGTCCTCAGCAGTCCATTCGCCAGACTTTCTGCAGAAGATCAATCTGTCCCTGATGTTTTTTTTGGAGAGAAGTGGCTTCTTTGCTGCCCTTCTTGACACCAGGCCATCTTCCAAAAGTCTTGGCCTCACTGTGCGTGCAGATGCGCTCACACCTGCCTGCTGCCATTCCTGAGCAGCTCTGCACTAGTGGCCATCCGATCCCGCAGCTGAATCCTCTTTAGGAGACGATCCTGGCGCTTGCTGGACTTTCTTGGATGCCCTGAAGCTTCTTAACAAGAATTGAACCTCTTTCCTTGAAGCTCTTGATGATCCTATAAATTGTTGATTTAGGTGCCTTAATCTTAGTAACCACAATATTCTTGCCTGTGAAGCCATTTTTATGCAACGCAATGATGACTGCGTTCTTTGCAGGTCACCATGTTAACAATGAAAGAACAATGATTTCAAGCATCACCCTCCTTTTAACATGTCAAGTCTGCCATTCTAACCCAATCAGCCTGACATAATGATCTCCAGCCTTGTGCTCGTCAACATTCTCACCTGAGTTAACAAGACGATTACTGAAATGATCTCAGCAGGTCCTTTAATGACAGCAATGAAATGCAGTGGAAAGTTTTTTTCGGGATTAAGTTAATTTTCATGGCAAAGAAGGACTATGCAATTCATCTGATCTCTCTTCAGAACATTCTGGAGTATATGCAAATTGGTATTATAAAAACTTAAGCATCAACTTTTCCAATTTCCACAATTCTCACATAAATATGTGTAACATATGTAAAACTTTTGGCCACGACTGTATGGTGTAGAATGGAATGGGGGTGCAATTAAGTAAATTAAGTAAAATTAAATATAAATATGCGTGAAAATTTTTGCGTAAAAATATAGTGCCTCTCAAAACAATTTGAATATTATGAAAAATGTTTTTATCCTCATGGGAAATTAAAAATTAATTATTATGGCTCACAGCACATGGGAATAAACAATCCAGTAAGGTCTATCTAAAGAGTATTTACAATAGAGAAATTCTAAAAAAAAAAAGTGGTAGTTTTGTCCATCGTCATGACAATGAAGCTTGTTTTGCTCTAAAATCCACTGTTAGGCGACTTGTTGACTTTGGACCTGATAAAACACAGTGGACCAACACCAGCAAAGTTGTTATTGTGAAATATAAAGTTATAGTTGGAAGATAAAATGTTCTGTTATGCTAACTCATAGTAGCTAGATCTAGTGTTATAATAGAATGAAAATAGCTTGAAATGTCAAGATAGAAAGACACAGGTCACTAAAACTACTCAGCAGTAGTTTTCAAATAGTGCTCACAAATTCACAATCAGGTTATATGTACTTATGAGCTATATTTGTCCAATACAGTGGAACCTGTTACTTGCGAGTAACAGGGTTTACGAGTGTTCCGCAAGATTTTTTTTATAAATTTTGACTTGAAAAAACGAGCAAGTCTTGGTTTACGAGTGCTGAGTATCATGTATCGCGCATGTGCTCTTGTTTTGACACTGAGTGTCACGTGATCACAACTGAGCCAATGATTTTTCTCTCTCTTGCGCTGCGGAATTGTGGGTAATCGTCTCCCCTGCTGGGTCTTAGTGCTCGTCTCTTACTGGTATAATCATCGTCTCCCTCTCTGTTTCACCGTGTTTCCTATGTGTGTGCGTGCGTGTAATTTGACACTGACACACACACACACACACCGACACACGCACACACACTCTCTCGCCTTTACTTTACAAAAGTGATTCCTTCTGTCTGCGCTCATGCAAGTATCATTAGGCAGATTTTTTTTTTCTGTTAAAACAGTGTTTCCGTTGTGTGTGTGTGTGTGTGTGTGTGTGTGTGTGTGTGTGTGTGTGTGTTTGTTGTGAAACTTAAAAAGCGAGGTGGGGGGAGGGAGGAGGAGTTTTACTGTGTAAGACAAGGCGAGGGAAGGGGCTAATTCCACACACGCACAAATACACGGCGCCTGCACGCTCAAACGGACACACTTTTCTGTCGGTATTTATTTTAACTTAAGGTAAAGTGCAGGTTAATTTGTTTTATTTTTACTTTATATATTGTATTAATTATTTTTATGTATTTATTTTTTTGGGCTGCGGAACCAATTATTTAAGTTTTCATTATTTCTTATGGGAAGATTAGATTTGGTTTACAAGTGTTTTGGAATATGAGCCCACTTCTGGAATGAATTATGCTCATAATCCAAGGTTCCACTGTATTTGCTCTCATGTAACAGAAACAAGCTTCCAAACTAATCAAGGTTTTTCATTTCTGCTGTGTCCTCACTAAACACACACTTGTGTTTGTGTAGTTATGGGGACCACGTGCAGCACTTTAAGGTCCTGAAGGACAGACTGCGGCGCTACTTCATATGGGACGAAGTTTTCACCTCGCTCAACCAGCTGGTGGAGTTCTACCGCAACAACAGCATTGCAAAAGAGAGGACTGTCTGCTTACGTGAGCCCGAGAGACTGCTGGCGGTAAGAGCACACACATGCACACACATGCACACACACCCACCTACCAATCCCCATATCTCACACACACAAACATCTCAGATATATATTTTTGCACATATCTTATTGGCCCATTCATTATTCATATATATAGTCATAATATAATAAACAATTTATAGAAGCGAAATATGTTACTTGATTCTGATTGGTTAGAGAGTGTTGATAAATTTTCTTTAAAGGGATTAGTTAATGCGTTCAATTTAAAGCAAGATTGTAGTAACAGCTCTTTCTGATGGATTTGTACCTCATAATCCAAGATATATTGATTTTGAATTGAAGTTGAAGTTGTTTATGTCCTATTTATGGAAGAAGTCCAAAGTGTCAGTGCTGTGTAACTCTCAAGAATGTTCTGCAGCAGTCACACAAAATGTAGCTCTAAACTTGAATCTTTAATTGTATAAAACTTCCTTTTGAGCAATACTTTTTCCTTATATGGGAAAATTATAGTAAAGTCAATGATTAATTCCCTTTAACAGCACAAATGCAGCTGTTATTTGTTTTTGTTTGATTTATTTATTTATTTTTACTTATCTCATCCTTAATGAACAGTTTCTTGACAATAGCACCAAACACACTACCATCTCAGTGTGGTAGTGTGTTGGTGCTATTTGTATACAGTCTTATGCAAAAGTTTAGGCACCCCTTGATTCTCTCTTGGAAATGGAAAAAATGCACAATATTTGCAGCAAACATTGGTGCATAGTTACTTTTTTTGTCATAAAATGAACAAAAATAATAATCAGTACTTAGTAACACCTCCTCTGGCAGATATCACAGCTTGTAAACTTTTTTTATAGCCTCTAAAAGTCTTTCAATTCTTGTACTTGGGATTGTCTCCCATTCTTCCTTACAAAAGGCTTCTAGTTCTGTAATATTCTTTGGTCGTCTTGCCTGCACAGCTCTTTTAAGATACACACGAATTATCCAGGATGTTTAAATCAGGGGACTGTGATGGTCGTTCCAAAACCTTCAGTTTGCATCTCTTGAGGTTTTCCATAGTGGATTTCGAGGTATGTTTATGATCATTGTCCTGTTGTAGAAGCTCCTCTTTTCAGCTTCAGCTTTTTTACAGATGGTGTGATGTTTGCTTCCAGAATTTGCTGGTATTTAGTGGAATCCATTCTTCCCTCCACCCGTGCGATGGTTCCTGTGCCACTGGCTGCGACACAACCCCAAAGGGTGATAGATCCACCCCCATGCTTAATATTTGGCAAGGTGTTCTTCTCATGAAATGCTGCTCCTTTTTTTCTTCTTTGCTGATTGTGACCAAAGAGTTCTATTGTAACTTCATCAGTCCACAGCACTTGTTTCCAAAATGCATCAGGCTTCTGTAGATGTTCTGTTACATACTTCTGACGTTGGATTTTATGATGGGACGCAGGTAAGGTTTTTTTTTTTTCTGCTGACTCTTCCATGAAGGTCTTATGGAACGGTGCACCACCACTCCTGAGTCTGCTCAATCTTCCTGCAGGGTTTTTGCAGTCAAATGGGGGTTTTGATTTGTCTTTTTGACCACCATACGAGCAGTTTTCTTGGTCTTCCAGATCTCATCTTAACCTCCAAAGTTCCCTTGAACTGCCATCTCTTAATTATGTTTCTCATAGTGGAAACTCCAAGCTGATAACGCTTTGCTATCTTCTTGTAGCCTTCTCCTGCGATAACTTTCATTTTCAGAGTCTTACACAGCTGCTCCGAGGATCCCATAGTTGTTGAGTGTCTGCAAGTGTGTGCACAAGGTTTGAAGAGTCAACGTATTTGTAAAGCTTTGAAATTGGCATTTACTAATGACAGCTGTTGCCATGCATCAGATCTAACGAGCTGATTAAAGTCTGAAACCTTTTGCACAGTGCCATAATAATGTTTTTATTCTTTATTTTTGTTCAATTTATGGCATAAGAAGTATCTATGCATCAGTGTTTACAAAGAAAATATTGCGGATTTTTAACATTGCCAAGAGAGACTGTATTAACATCTTTTCAATTAAAAAATCACTAAAATCTGTTTATCAAGGGGTGCCTAAAAGTTTGCATAAGAGTGTATATACCCACTTGTGCATTTGTGCATATATATATATATATATATATGGCATTTGTATATATAAGTTAAATACTTTTTTTCTTCCTTCAGAGGCCACGTCATGCTCAGGCCCTCTACGACTTCACTCCTCCTCATGTATCCCAACTGCGTTTCCTGCATGGTGACTTAATCGACCTTCTAGACTGCTCAGATGCTCAATGCTGGAAGGGGCGGTGCCGGGGTCGTGTGGGAGTCTTCCCTCCCGAATATGTCCAGCCAGTGTATCAGTAAAGGCTGAAAAGTTCAGCTCTAACATCAAAAAAAATTTTTTTATTTAAATTAACAAATTTTAAATTTTGTTAACCACAATACTTATTATATACTTATTATATACTTAATCATACACAATGCAGTGCAACCTATGTTAATTTTTTATATCTACGTTAAATCTTGCTCACTTTTACTAAAATGTTATAATACAAACCTTTGTAAAATATATTTTACACATTGTTATAATTTTTCATCAGAATATATCAGACTTTACAGTTGTGGTTTACAAATTGCAAAAATAGCACCAATCAAAGAAAATTTTAACAAAGAGGTTAAGGTTACTGTACTTACCGTACACGTGATTGAATATACGATAACTGAATTGTCATGAATTATAAGCTGTTTTTTGGAAGCTGTAAATAAAATCAGGCAAACTATATGTCATGCATTAAGTTTTGTCATAATGTGTTACAGTAGTCATATACAGTAAAGTATATAACATAGTGTAGTCTGATTTCTTAAGCTATTGTAAAATAGATATTGTATGTATTATGGCCTATTAAGAATGTTTAGCTCACTAACACATATTATGAAAAAGTCAACAGAATTTACTATATAAATTACATTCAAACATCTGAGATTTTCTTAATTACCTTTTTCACTTTTATTAATTAAAACAGCATAAACTGAATGGAAAGAAAAAGTCTTGGAAACATCTACATACAGTAAAGTGAAACATTTACTGCAAAATTCTAGAATTTCATAGTGCCAAATAATTCAATAAATATATAAAAAATTATTTTACCAATTTGCCCAAATTTGAAATTGTGCTGAATCTTGAATGGAAAATATTCCAGATATTAAATATGATGTTTTTTAGAACTGTGACAACTTATTTATTTTTGTTTTTTTTTTTTAAGAAAGAGAAGTAAATTTCTTGATTTTTGTGAGATAGTTCTAATGCATCATCAACAACAAAACTCTTCTGTATATCATATTTTCTCTCCAACTTAATAATAAAATGTAAATTTTACAAATATGAAAACATACAAGGTTTTGTTAGTTTTTCTTTCTTTCTCACTATTTATTTTCTGTAAACATACTAGCTACACTCTAGATGGTGGTATTGAGGCACATCCTTATTTCAAAGTTAAATGCATGTTATTATAGCATAATAACAAATATTTTCTATGTTGAAAATATTTAAACTTCTTAGTGTTTAGTAGTTGGGTTCTATTTAGTCAGTTAGCAGAACCGTAAACAAATGTTGCCTTGTACATCAAAATCAGTAAGCATAAATTGGAAAAATATATTTTCTTGGGGTTTACTGTTTAAGAAATCCCTACATGAACTTTCTTAATGTTGTAACACTTCTAAAACACAGGGTTTACTGTTCAGACTTTTAGACCCCAGGTTCAGTAAGGTGGAATTCCCACTGAGGCGTGAAGCAATAAGTAAAAAGAAACAACAGTGTCAATCATAATCGGCTCCACCCGTCATTAACCGACACATATTTGTGTGATGGCACTGGTTGGATGATACACACCCTGACACCAACACACCTGACGTAAATGTGCTGTCTAATGGTTTTTAATGGCTTTTGTTTTTCTTGCATTTATTCCATTCCATGGAATTCCACTTTCCATGGAATTAACCAAAGGACAATATAAAACAAAACACAACAAAACACACTTTTCAATAACAGTACTTTCGGAACTGCTAACTTTCTCAGAATTTATTCCAAAAAGAAATTCCATTAATTAATTACATTTTTATTTTTTTTTTGCAGTAAACTTCATCCCATTTTCATGTCCAACAGTGAAACTTAAGGCACTTTAAGACTTTTTCCGGCAAGTGATTAAGCTGGTGGATAATGTTTAAGTTCATTACGTAAAGCATACAAAGTAAGAGCTTTGCAGTTTGGAAATGCTCGGAGGATGAAACGCCTTGTTTGGGCTTGCCTGCATGACTTCATCAGTTGCAGTAAATCACTTTTCTACCTACTGGAAAAAAACTGACTCATAACACATCATGGGTTTCAAAAGTATACCATAATTATTATATTTTTTAAGCTCTGAAACATTTCTATGACTGTTTTGTGTGATTTACGTATTTAAGAAATAACACACAACAGCGTTACAGGAGAATAATCACCAATGGCATAACTGATATTATCTGGAAGGTAATTTGGTAATTTTTTATTTATTTTTTATTTGTTTTTTTTCCAACTTGGTTAGCTAAAACGTGGTTAGCTAAAAATAACATATCATTGTATATAGTGTGGATAGTTCACGTTCTCACTTACGTAATAGCATAATGAACTGTTACTACATTTAATTAACTGTAAGTAGCTCTTAATAGCTGCTATTATCCACCATCTAATACTCTCTGTTGCTAGGTACTACTAGTGTGTAGTATTCTGTTACATGCTGCTACTAACATGCACTAGCTGTTACTTTCTATTATACACTTTTACTATCTGTTAACAGCTGCTAGCAATTGTTACTGTGGTATGTTACTTGTATGTTACTACGTACATCTTGGAGTTTCTGTTATTTACTAGTTTTTAATGTCTGTTGCTAGCTGGGTTTTAATATTATGTTTCTATTAATTCCTGTTGCTGTATGTTACTAGCTTCTGCAAGCATTTACTATCTGTAACTAGCTGTTCAATTCAATTCAATTCAATTCAACTTTACATGTATAGTTCTGTTTAGCTATTATTTCTTGCTACTAACATTCCGTAGCAATTTCTATGTATTAACTGCATTTCTGTCTGTTAGTAGCTAGTGCTAGCATGCACTTACTCTTACTAGCAGCTACTTATATTTGTAGTCTTTTACTACTTTTTTGCTAGCGCTAACTGTATTAGATTACTGCTGTTATTGTATGCTCTTAGCTGTTACTAACACTTTCCAGCTGTTACTAACCATTATTAGCTTTTACTCATTTTCTTTCTTTTACTTGCTGTTACCATCTGTTACTAGATGCTTTTAGAATTTATCATATGTTACAAGCTACTAGCCATAAATAGCTGTTATTAGTTGTTACTAACATTTACTAGCTGTTGCTATCCATTACTAGCTGTTTGTTAGCTCTTACTAGCCATTAATAACTCCCCAATTCTTTCTCTTGCAGTTACCTTTACTTGCTAGAGGCTTTGAGCATTTACTAGTTGTTACAAGCGGTTACTATCAATATACAGCTATTATTAGGTGCTACTATCCTTCAGTATACTGTATGTAATTATCTATTTTTAGCTGCACTTGTCTTTTACTAGCTACTATTATTTACTAGCCATTACTGTCACTATGTAACTATGTTACTGTCTCTTAATTACACTTACTGAGCTGTTGCTCTAGTATGCTTAGTACTGTATGTTATTGTCTGTTACTAGCTATTGCAGCTATAATCTAGCTGTTACTAGATGCTCTTAGCACTTCCAACATGTTATGAGCTGCTACTAGCAGTAATTAGATGCTAATAACATTTACTAGCTGTTACTACAGTACCTACGTATGCCATGCTGTGGCTGTGTGTTATTATCTGTTATGATCTGTTACTAGCAATCAGAATTAAGAATTCAACATCGTGTTATAACCTGTAGTCGATGAAGTCTATGAGAAGGTAACGGACTAAATGGAAGTGACTTAGACACTGAGGTAAAAGGCTTTGATGTGGTCAATAGTAAATCTGTATTTCCAGTTCTAACGATTATATAACGTATTTCATGGATTAAGCCATCTATAGTATTATTTCCCCTCATCCTGAGATATCTAATCTCCCTATTCATTAATAATCACGTTGAAGGTCAGGTCGGATAAAGTTCAGTAGGGTTGTTAAGTTCAGCTTCACACCGACGAACGTTTTTTTTTTTTTTTTTTATCCAACAGGCGTTCGCTAAAAGAATCGCAGCACTGAGTTTGGATGCTTATTCTTGTTTTTTTTCCACAGATTATGCATTTCATCCACATTGATAAAACACAGCATTAAACCGTAAGTAATAATAAATAAATACAGTTACACAATGCTGCTGAATTCTGGATTCTGATTGATCAGAAGGTGCTGGAACAGAACTTTTAACTAGTTATAGTATGTTAACATTTCTTTAGTAACAGCTAGTTAAAAAGTGTTGGTTCTGTAGACTTTCTGTGACTAGATGTTTATTTATTGAGGCAACACCTCACTTTGAGTAATTTGTGTGGCACATTAACTTATCAAAAATCGAATTTAATAAGACATTCATGTAACATTTGTGGACGGAGTCTACAGTGTGTAGCGCTCTGTTAAGAACTTCTAATTGAATTGTAAGTAAAAAAAAATAAAAGCCATCAGAATCACTAAAAACAGAAACTAGTGAAAGTTGAATTTTGCGCTACTGCGTAAGTGAGAACGTTTTTTTTCCACATGTTAAATTTAGCTATAAATGGATAAAATGGATAAAATAAATCATTAATGTTAGTAAGTCGCTGCAGTAGTAACTCCGTTTCCCACTCAATCCCTCTGCCTCGTGGTTGATTATTTTCCCACAACCGCACACCACCTTGTGTTTTATTCCTTACATGTCTGAGGTGTATTAGATTTTGATATCTGATTCGTTTCAGTCAGGGGTTTTATATATCTCCGCAGATATAAATCTATATAGCGGACTCGTACATGTAGATCACCATATACAAAGGAAGGTAAGTGGATGAACATGTCACGGTATGTTTCCTGCTCTAACCTGCCTGATCAGCTAATTACCAGCCAATTAACTGAATCCAGTTGAGCGACATGTCATATAAACCCACGGACTTAAAATCATACAAACCAGACCGTTGAACATCCAATCTTAGGATTAGAATATCTGTTCTGTCTTTGCATTTGAAACTTTGGACATGTGTGTGTGTGTGTGTGTGTGTGTGTGTAACAGAGAGAGAGAGAGAGAGAGAGAGTTATGCATAGTAAGCATACAGGAATATATTAACACACATGAGAATAACAGCGTTGATGCAGCAGAAACGCGACCAAAACGGGTCTTCCCTGATGCTACGAATCGCAGGGGGCGGAGTCCCGGGAGCTCCACGACTTGGCCGAGGACTGCAAAAGCTGGCAGTGCGTACACACTTCCCTCTGCGCACAGACTCACAAGCTAAAAAAATGAGAAAGAAAGAAAATAAACCCTTGTGTTGCGAAATATCACATTCAAGTATTGCTTTCTGTTTGAGGGGGAAAGTAGAGGAAAGGGCTTAGATATGAGGGGAGGCAAGGATACAATAATCATTCACTTATTATTACTGTATTTAGCAATTACAAAGTAAATGTTCTTTAGTTTTATTTTACTATTTTAGCTAAATTAACTAATAAAAATAGAGTAACAAAAGCACTGTTTGTTCTTCGAGATCGTTTTGATATCGCTGTGTGTGTGTGTGTGTGTGTGTGTGTGTGTGTGTGTGTGTGTGTGTGTGTGTGTTACCCTCTGTTCTCCGAGTGAGTGTCGATACTTTCTGTAAAGGTATATCTCTGTCCGCGGTGCGTCTGAGCGTCCACCAGGTGAGGTTATAAATCTACATTGCAAAAATCGCACATATAACAATATTAAACTTGTTACAATGTTACTACAAAAGTTTACCAAAAATGTTTACCAAAACTTTTGTCTCATCATCTCAAAAATGCAATAAAAACATGTCAAGAACCTCAAGGATGGTGGATCGTAGCACTAACTCAATTTTGTTTAGCCAAAGAAGTAGCTTCTCCAGAAGGGGGCGCTCATAATAAGGTAACTTCATTGTTACAGTATGTTCAACGTTTATGTTTGGAGTCATGGTTTTTTTTTTTCATATAATAAATGAAACACACATATTGTGAAGGAGAACATCAAGAACATTTACTACATCATGATAGTAACAAACATTTAGCAAGAAGTAATAAAGTAACTTATATGTTTGTTATATGTAATGTTATATGTCCTGGGACACACATGTTGTGAATTACAACATCTATAAAGTTTTCTCCATCATCACAGTGACAATAAAACATTAATTAAAATGTTGAAATAATAATATTTTTTAAATACATTTATTTAAAAAAAAAAACACTTTTGTTATCAAAGCAATTAAAATTAACCAAACAAGCAAACATAAACATCAGTCAGTCATCTTTAGCTAAAAAATAATCTCACCATTTCTTCTTAATTAATGATTTCCATATTTACATAAAAATATCTTTATTGTTATAATTAGACCAAACGTTTGCAGTTGTTTGGCTTCCATAATGTGGTCCAGAAAAAATCGGACTCAGCCTACTTTAAAAGGTTTGGTTTGTGTTTGGTGTGTTTGTTTTTGTTTAACCCTGTTATGCGTTGTGTTGTGTTGTGTTGTATATAGAGGAGTAACCCAGCGAGTCGAATGGCTTTACTCTACACATTCACTCCAACACTGTACCTGTTCCTCGGAGGGTGGGGGTGTGAGAAGGCTGATGGCGACGGTGACGATGACGGTGATGGCGCAGAGGATGATGGCGAAGTGCAGGTAGTGTACGCGGCGCAGGACGGGCGGCGCGGGGTCGAAGACGCCGCAGCGAGGGGGCGGGAAGGCGAATTCCAGAACCATCCGCGTGAAACCGACAGCCAGACCGACCATCAAACCCCAGAACGCTCCCTGATGAAGAGCAAACAGGGTTCATTGATACTGTATAACGATCTGAAATAGGAATAAATTAATATAAAAATAACTACTTCATTAAAATTTCACATATCTCGGTTAGGAAGCTGGGGTCAGAGTGCAGGGTCAGCCAGGCTACAGCGCCACCTGGAGCTCAAGGTCTCAACAGGGGCAACCTGGCGGTGCTGGTGCTTGAACCCCCGACCTTCTGATCAGAAACCCAGTAAACTACAGCCTTAACCGTACACAATTCATCTGTGTGATACACTCACTCTCGCACTCATCATCTATAGCGCTCATCCTGTATAGGGTCACGGGAGGCCTGCAGCCTCGGAGGAAATCATGCGGTTAAACACACAAACCCAAACACAGGAACAACATGCAAATTCCCCACACACAGAACCCTCGACCCAGGAAGAGCCAGGCCACAGTGCTAACCACTCTGCCATCATGCTGCCTCCATACTACACGTCTGAATACAAATTGATTGTTTTTAACTAGAAGTGTTTGTTGTACTGGGCATGACCATACAGTTGACTGTAACATATACTCAGGCTAAGCGTATGCTCGCAACTCAGCAACGTTCCTTAGACACGCACGACCTCCCCACCTCCAGAATCCCTCCATCTTCTCGAACACGTTGTTCTGCGATTTATGCTTACGCATTTAGAAAAGTGCAAACGCCAAAAACATACTTTTCCTACAGGACGTAATGCGGGCGTGTCAGTTCAGGTGTTCTACAGTATACAGCAGAGGATATTACCCGGGGTTACGTCTACTGCTCAGTTCATGAAATGTAAATAACCTTGAAATCTTTCCAAGACAGCAAGACAGCAGAGTCTGGAGTCTGGGAGAAATTCCCCACATTACTATTCTGAATAAATTCCCTCATCTCAGAGATCACAGAGTCTGTAGTAACTACATTATTCACGTCATTATGTGGGGGGGAAAATATCAATAATAAGAAGAGGGAAATGAGATAATGTTGTGTTGCTGTTTGTATAGAAGTGTGTAATACACTGTATGTAAATATTTATAATTCTAGCAAAATTATATTAAAATTATAAAGTCAATTTATGATGCTGGTCTTGTGTAGCTTTTACATATTGACAGTATTTTGTTAGAATGTAAAATAAAATAAGCTTGTAATGTCCTTAAATCTTTCTCAATTTTTCAGCTTGTTGTTTAGTACTGATGGAAATAAACAGGGAGCGCTCTATTTTATCACGATACTCAGGTGCAGATTTAGTCTGTCATGGGATTCTGTAAGTACCATGATTTTGTAAAAATCCTGATTCTCTGTTAATTTATGAGTATAGAGAAACTGCAATATATTACCACCTTAAATGCAACACATTTCTACCTTAAATGCAACATATTTCCACCTTAAATGCAACACATTTCTACCTTAAATCTAACACATTTCTACCTTAAATGCAACATATTTCCACCTTAAATGCAACACATTTCTACCTTAAATCTAACATATTTCCACCTTAAATGCAACATATTTCCACCTTAAATGCAACACATTTCTACCTTAAATGCAACATATTACCACCTTAAATGCAACATATTTCCACTTTAAATGCCACATATTACCACCTTTAATGCAACATATTTCCACCTTAAATGCAACACATTTCTACCTTAAATGCAAAAATGTTCAAATAAAAAAAAAATTACTAAACATTGTGGGTGATACACGAATTGGCACACAAAAGAACCCGTGATACTTAGCTGAAGAAATTTTCCACTATCTTCACTGATTAATTAGTTAAAACATACAGATTTGTATTTATTAATGTCCAAATTACATATTTACTCGAGTGAAAAAAAAAAATCGCCCCTTTTCCGTCATCCTGCGCGAGGTATTCATAGCGTGATTCATTGTTGTACGAAGCTGGAACCGCAATCGTGTTGTGAAATTGTGAAAGTGACAGAGAAGTGAGATCTTCTGTAGCTCGAGGGCATCCTGCATTCCATGCTGAAAGATTTGATTTTTTTAAGAAGAGAAAACACCCCACCCTGGTGTAAAGCTGTTCTTCCCCACATTACTGGAATGTTATAATGTTTTTGTTGAATGAACAGGTTTTTTCCCCCCATGAACATTCTGCAAGCGCTTGGAAAACTTTGCTAATTTTTGGTACTGTAAGGGTGTCAGGTGAGAGAGGGCATTTTTTATCTTCTCTGAAGCTGCTTCACTTCAGGGTATGATGTCCATTTTTTTTTTTTTATGAACAAGGCTGCTTTCAGAAAAAAAAAAGATGTAAATCAACCTCCAATCAGTCTCTAATTTACTAAATCATATTCAGCTAAATGAAATACAGAAGGTCTAAGTTTTAAGATGGTGAAGTTCCATTTGAGGAGACATTTATTTAACTTTTAAGGAAGGAGTCTCCAGTGTCAGTGATGGTAGGAGTTACAAAAAAGTTTATGTTCCGCACTTTCTCAATAACATTATTATTATTATTATTATTATTTGTTTTTCAAATTAAACAAATTCAAATCATTGTGTGGCAACACAGCACAGATCACTGACATAAAACTGGATAGTAACAGTCACCTTGATTCATCGTTCATTATTTTCCTCTAACATCACACCTTGGAGACGTGCATTTTCTCTGCATTTATGTTCTTTTGCATACTTGTGCCTCAGGCGTGTGTGCAGGACGTACAGTAAGTAGCGGTGGAATCTCCCGCCTGCATGCTTTACATAAATTATCAACCACAAACTCGTGGGTCAAATTTAAATACTCGCTCCCGACCCAGATACATCACGCTGAACTTGAATTCTAAAACAGATAAAAGGTTTGATGTGAAATTAAACGCATCCGGGCATCACGGTACGCACCGAGAGCTCCTCTCTAAAGGTCAAATGTCATTCGATCGCACATCGTCTGTTAATCACGGTGATGAGGCTGACACGCTGGGTGGTTTCTCATGGTGTCTCATTTCACCGAACCAAGCTTAAGATGACAAGGATGTTATTTGTTCCCACGTAAGGTAAGGAACTTGTGACCTACTGTTTGCTTAAGGTATTAGTGGGCGGGGCTGGGCAGTGACTCAGTGGTTGATGATCTCTTCCTCTTATTTACACACCAGACACGAGCACACACTGAGGCTTGGAACATCTGCTTCCCCATTAGCTCGCTGTAAGAGTGCGCTCTGACTCTAACACCCGGTCCTTCTGGTGAGTCAGCTGAGAGAGGACGGGAAAAGTGTCTCGGTTTAAAAAAAGAGCACAAAGATCGGACAGAGGCGATGATAGCCAATGTAAGATATTAGCTAACGCTGCATAGTCAGCTTTTAAAAATAG
The DNA here is from genome assembly GCA_011419295.1 of Clarias macrocephalus. NCBI lineage: Eukaryota > Metazoa > Chordata > Actinopteri > Siluriformes > Clariidae > Clarias > Clarias macrocephalus. The sequence goes on from JAAGKR010010039.1 coordinate 19,962, forward strand.
ATCTGTACGCAATCCTGGCATGACACAACGTGCAACGTGGCGCTGCAGTTTTTGCTCCAAAGCCACATTTGGTCGCGACTTCAATTTCTTCAATTTCTCAACCACAACTTTTAGTTCCTGGCTAAACATTATCAGCCATTTTATTAACACCACCAAGCAGCAGCTCTGAATATTACCAGGTGACAGGATCAGGGGCGCCATCACCCATGCGTGTGGGGACCAAAAGTCAACGCAGCAGAAAAAAATCAATGCTGGTCACGATAGAAAGACACCAGAACACCCAGTGCAGCGCAGCACACCGCGCACGGGGCCCAGCGGGCAAAGAGTCCAGGATCCCCAACCCGGCCTCCAAAGTCTCCCCAGTGGCACAAGGGGAACCTACACAATACAAGGCATAAAGTTTTGTGCTTTAATGTTATGCCTGATTGGTGTCTAGTAGGTCCTTCCTGATTGACACAGTTTCTTGTTAAACATGTATTAAAATGCCGACATCATCAGTGCCTCTGCCTCTAATCGACCTTGTCAAGTAAATCAAAGACCGTGGACATGCCACGCCCACAAACTCTATTAATTGGTATGATGAAGTGGAGTTACTCTAACCACCCCAAAGGGTCTTGTTACTCTTACACAACAGCCAGACGTACCACCGATTATACATTTTTACATTATTAATAAATGACTAATAAATGTATTTCCTAGCCGTGTGTAGTCCCGGAAACAATTTAGCTCGCGTTTGTTAGTTTATTCAGCTACAGGATGACTTTGTTCCCACACCAGCTTTAAATTCATGAAACAAAATGAACTTCATGCAGTTTGTTAGTGAAACTGCATAGTTGCAAAATGTTTTTAAGGACATGCTTTTAAAATTTATTTATTTTTTATAAACTGGTTAAAAAACACTCTGTAAACTTGTGTAAACTGCAGACTGATTGTGATCAGTTTCATAAATGTTTCGTCCAAAAGAAAAACCTACCGTATTTGACCCGACGTGACCTTAGAAACATAACATTAATTATGTACCGTATGTTATAAATGTATGTTTTGGTCCGTAACACAACACAACATGGTTCTCGCAGAAACTTTAGACTTTCGACGGCGGATAATGATATTTACTTTCCTCGTGTCATTCCTGAACGAGTTTTTTCTCCATTTATCTCTTTTCTTGCCTTTAAGCATTTTCTGATGGTTTGTGGTGGCAATAAATCAGAACTCCTTCACTTCCTGATTCACGTGACGCAACACCTGACACTCGAGTCCTGTACAACACAAATGAGAAGAGCTCGGTGTCTGAGTGTATACCTACCGCCTCGTTGGTTCTTTTCCAGAACACCGCCATGACAAAGATGGCAGTGACGGGAGGGGCCAGGTAGCTGGTCACCGACTGGATGTAGACGTAGAGCTGCCCGCTGTTGGCGCTCTGGAGAATCGGGATCCAAACCACGCTGACGACGACCAGGATCACCGTCACGATCCTGCATCAAACATGTTCATATCAATCAGCGGGAATCCTACACTGCTGTGGATTTATTAATATTTCATAGAAATTTGTAAAACAACCTTCCGACCAGCAGCAGCTCCTTCTCGCTCGCCCCTCTGCGATACTTCTTCCAGATGTCCATGGTGAACAGAGTGCTGCTGCTGTTGAAGATGGAGGTCAGCGAGGACATCAGGGCGGCCATCATCACTGCGATCATCAAACCGCGCAGACCTGAAACACACACACACACACACACACACACACACACACACACACACGCACAATCACACCAGGGGGTGTGGTTTTAAAGAGCTGTGCTCTTATAGGCAACTGATCAGTGGTGTGATGGAGCCGAGTTACTCTTAGCACCCAGTGTGGGATTAGTTTCCTATAACAGCACGTCCTGCTGAGGTCTAGTTCTGATTACCGCTGGGCATGAGCTCGATGACCAGTTTGGGAAAAGCGATGTTGGAACAGCCGACCTCTGCGCCACACACCTTCATACACTCCTCAGGATCCACACAGCCCACTGAATCTGGGAACACACACACACACACACACACACACACACACACACACACACACAGGCCTCAGTTTCCCAACACATTAAAATAGTTTGTAGTGTTTGTGTTTAGAAAAATATCCCGAGTTTTGTTTAAATGCCCATATAAGGGAGTAATGCTTGACAAAAGTAATGGCACCTTATAAAAAAGAGGAGGGGTCAGTTCGTAGTGATAAAATTCGAGTTTCTTACGCTGCTGTGACAAAAATAATGGCACCCCATAGACCGAGTAGGGCTTCGTATGCACCGGTAAAATTCGGGTTCTTTATACTGTTGCGGCAATACATACTGATCAATTTCAAGCTGTTTATACTGCTGTTTTACATGCGTTCTTGATATTTCCTTATAGTCACGCAGGAAATAGGAAATAATCCATTTTGAGCAACTTTTCCAGATCAGTAATAAAAATATGCTGCCCTGCCCTTAAATCGAAATTACCAAAAGCTTGTGCAGTGACAGAAGTGGAATCAAACAAAGGCCTGATGAGGAACTGAGAACATGTGCAGGCTCACCCTGTGAAGTGCCTCAGTGACCGTACACAATCGTGCAGATGAAGAGGGTCACTGCTTGTTTCAGAGGATATATAAAAAAAGTGAAACAATAATGTTTTAAAAATTTATCAGGAGATGCATTTTTAACATTCCGTCAGATACTTGAATTTGCTTTATTTGCACTATTTTGTAAATAACGTTAACAAGACCTTGGTTAAGCCCTAGCTACAAAAGCCCCTCCTATTGGGCCCACCCAGGCCCGGCTGGGGCTGTACCTGGCTCAGGCGCGTTCGGGTCACTCTAAGCATTACCTTTTATGGACATTTGTGGGTGTGGTTATATGCGAATCGTGTGGCTTGAAAGATTACGTGTTTATCAACAAGGAAATATTTTTCAGTTTTAAATCAATAATTTAGTTTTGATTTCATCATGAACAATGTATGCACTCTTTCAGTAACAGACTGATAAAGACTTTAATAATGAGTTAATAAAGTAGTGTTCATTATGAGTATGATAAGAGTCACATCATTTTCAGCGAGAGTAACTGGTTCAATATTTATTAGACGTAATATCTGTTTCTGATTGACAGAAACTCTTCAGGTACAGGTATAAATTAGCAGATGTACTTGACATTTAAATCCTTGCTTTATCCTGTTTATTATCAAGAATAAAGACTGAGAAACCCACTAGGCCAAATCCCAAAGCCCTTCCCATGTCTCCTCAAGATCACTGTGTAGTGAGTGAAGCCGTGGCGTCTGTGCCCTGTGTAGGGAACGTCTGCAGGCAGGAAGGAGTGGTTTGGAATTGGGCCTCGGGGCGAGGCCGTGACTCCGGAGCAAAGATCACTAACTTGCTTGGTCTTGTTGTACAAAAGTTAAAAGAAACTAATGGTTTATTTACCCTTAAGGTAATTTCTGAGATTTTTATTTTCTTAACACACAAAAGCAAAAATTGACTCAAAGCTAAATATTAATAAATGCATTAATGATCTACATTTATTCTTTTAAAATGTCTTTACATACTTATGGACGTCAGTTAGTGATTGGGTTTGAAGACAAGTTTTTTTCTGTTTTTTTTTCTTTAAAGAAAATGTTACGCCAAAATAAAAAAAGAAGAAAAGAAAGAAAGAAAGACAGATATTTTTGTGTTATCTCTGTCTCTAAGAAAAAAGAGAGTAACAAACAAAGAAAGAAATGAAAAAAGAAAGAATGTTACTGCTTTCCCCCTCTCTAAGAAAAAAAGAAAGGAAAAAAAATCTTTAAAGAAAGAAAGAAAGACAAACATGTTAGTGCTATACATGTCTGGGCGGCATGGGAGTGTAGTGGTTAGCACTGTCGCCTTGCACCTCCAGGGTCCGGGTTTGATTCCCGTGTGAATGGAGTTTGCATGTGCTTGGTGGGTTTCCTCCGGGTACTCCGGTTTCCTCCCACAGTTCAAAGACATGTAGGTTAGTTTAACTGGCATTCGCAAATTGGCCAGAGTGAGTGTGTGTGTGTGTGTGTGTGTGTGTGTGTGTGTGTGTGTGTGTGTGTGTGTGTGTGTGTGTGTGTGTGTGTGTGTGTGAGTGAGTGAGTGTGTGTGAGTGTGTGTGTGAGTGAGTGAGTGTGTGTGTGTGCGTGTGTGTGTGAGTGCGTGTGTGTGTGAGTGTGTGTGTGTGAGTGTGTGTGTGCGTGTGTGTGTGTGAGTGTGTGTGTGCGTGTGTGTGTGAGTGTGTGTGAGTGTGTGTGTGTGAGTGTGTGTGTGTGCGTGTGAGTGAGT
>JAAGKR010010040.1:0-24247 GCA_011419295.1 Clarias macrocephalus
AGTCTGTCAGTGGGAGAGGTGAGTAAGAGCTCGGAGGGAGTTGAGCTTCCTGAGCGCCTGATGGATGAAGCTGTCCTTTAGTCTGCTGGTCCTGGCCTGGGTGGGTAGGGTCATGGGTGATGCTGAGAGCTTTTTGTGTGAGGCGGATATTGTAAATATCAAGGAGAAAGGGGAGAGAGACACCTACGATCTTCTCAGCTGCTCTGACTATGCGCTGGAGCATCTTCCGGCAGGATGCGGTGCAGGCCCCGTACGACACAATGATGCAGCTGGTCAGGATGCTCTCGATGGTGCCTCTGTAGAAGGTGCACATGATGGGTGTCAGGGCTCTTCTCAGCTTTCAGAGAAAGTAGAGACGCTGCTGTGCTTTCTTGGCCAGTGCTGCAGTGTTGTTGGTCCGGAGGAGATCCACGCCCAGGAACTTGGTGCTGCTCACCCTCTCCATGGTCGCACCATTGATGGCCAGAGAAGAGTCCTGGGTGTGTACTCTCCTGTAATCGACAACTATCTCCTTCGTCTTTTTCACATGCAGGGAGAGATTGTTGTATGGCCTAGCCCCACTCCTGTAGTTAGTCTCATCTCTGTTGCTAATGAGACCCACCACAGTCAAGTCGTCCGCAAACTCTGCAGCACACATCCTTTGGGGGTCCCCATGCTCAGAGTGATGGTGCTGGAAGTGGTATTGCTGACCCGTACTGCCTAAGGTCTGCCAGTCAGGAAGTCCAGCAGCCAGTTGCTCAGAGAGGTCTTGAGCCCCAGCTGGATCACTTTGTGAGGGAGCTGTTGTGGGATGATCGTGTTGAATGCTGAGCTGAAGTCAATGAACAGCATTCTAACATATGAGTCTTTGTTTTCCAGGTGGGTGAGCGCTGAGTGGAGTGCAGTAGCAATGGCATCATCATTTGAGCGATTGGACCGATAAGGAAACTGGAAGGGTTTCCACAAGGTGGGCGCGGGGGGGGGGAGATTGGGGGCATCTGCATGACTAGCTGTTCAAAGCGCTTCATAATGATAGGAGTGAGTACAACTGGGCGAAAGTCATTAAAAAATGTCCGTAAGGAGATCAGTGAGTTCCCCTGCACAGTCTCTCAGTTCGCGGCCAGGATTGTTGTCAGGACCTGGGGCTTTGCTTGAGTTGATCCAGTGGAAAGATCTCCTCACTGCTCGCCAGGAGGATGTGGGCATTTCTGTGCTGTGGTGCTGTTGTGTTTATCAAAACGAGTGAAGAATGCATTCAGAGAGTAGAGCTGTCACATGTCTGAGGTCTTGTAACCAGTAATCGTCTATATCCCGTGCCACAGGCTCTGCGAGTCTCTGCTGTCGCTGAAGCGATGGGCTATCCTCTTGGAGTACTGTCTCTTTGCCTGCTTGATGCTGCGTTGTCAGGTTGGCCCTAGCTGTCTTCAGGGCCACCACATCTCCAGATTTGAAGGCAGCATTCCGTACCTTTAGCAGTCTGTAGACCTCCCCTGTTAGCCACGGTTTCTGGTTTGCCCGGACAGTGATGGTCTTTGTAACCGTTACATCATCTGGGCACTTTTTGATGTAGGCAATGACAATTTCTGTGTACTCCTGAAGGTCTGTGAAGTTGTTGTGTGTGGCAGCCTGCTAACCCAGTCTGTGGGGTTAAAGCAGTCCTGGAGTACTTCAGAAGACCCTTCCGGCCACACTTCTGTTTGTGGACCAGTTTGGCAGATTTAACCAGTGGTATACATGCATTAGCATGACAGTAATATGGTCTGAGGAACCAATGTGGGGGAGGGGCCATGTAAGCTCCTCTCTGAGTTGTGTAGATAAGGTCCAGTGTATTGTTTCCTCAGGCTATTGTATTTTTGGAAACACACTTTTTAGGTCAGCATGATTAAAGTCTCCAGCCAAGATGAGAAAAGCGCCTGGGTGAGCTGTCTGCTGCTTTCATTTAGTGCCTCATTCCTGTTGTTGTTATTGGAGCTGGGAGGAAACATATATAGCCCTGATTAAAATGGCTGAATATTCCCTTGGTAGATAGAACGGTCAACACTTTGTGATCATAACCTCGACCGGGGAAGAGTAGTACTTACTGCACAGACCACAAAAGCGTCGCGACACCACTCATCACTGATGTAAACACAAAGTCCACCGCCACAGGTCTTACCGCACTCAATGAGAGCTCTGTCCGCTTAGTAGCTGTCTAATGTTAGCATGTTAGCTGGTCGAGCTGAATGGCGCTATCCGAAATGCTGTTGTTGAGTCATGTTTCAGTAAATACAAAACACAACAGTCTCTTACAGTCCTTTGGGTTGACCATAGAAGTTAAATGTCATTCAGTTTATTGTCCAAAGAGCTTACATTAGCGAGTACGATGGTAGGAATAGCTGGCTTCTGTGGGTAGGCCGGTAGCCTAGTTTGGATACCTCTGTGCATCCTCCTCTTCTGCTTCCTCTCACAACTGCATTTGCACTTTAAGACAGATGGACCTGCTGACGTACAAAAACAAGTACTTGCAAGGCATAAAACATGAAAACATTGTTGTGTTGGGAGAGAGAGTAGCTGCAGCATGTACACACGCCGCCACCTTGGATCAACGCTAAGAATAATATTATTATTATAATTACTATTATTATTATTATAATTACTATTATTATTATTATAATTACTATTATTATTATTATTATTATTATATTAATCAAATAGTTAATATTATTTGCTACTCAGTTGTTGTACATTAAGTTTAGTAGTAAAACTAATTATAGCGTATATGTCAGTCATTGCAGATTGATTTGCCTGATTGTATAGTGTTCTGTTTTGACTTCTTTTGCTTTGAAATACACATAACTTGTACTCAATTGAAAAATAAATTGGTATAGGGCAATCTATACCAATAGAATGTAAAAACATAAATAATATGGCTGCATAAATTTGCACACCCTTAAACTAATACTTTGTTGAAGCACCTTTTGATTTTATTACAGCACTCAGTCTTTTTGGTAGGAGTCTATGCATGGCACATTTTGACTTGGCAATATTTACCCACTCTTCTCTGCCAAAATGTTCCAAATCTTTCAGATTGCGAGGACATCTCTCATGCACAGCCCTTTTCAGATCACCCTTTTACACACAAAACAAAAGAATGAAATATGCCTGTGAAACTCTACGTACAGTATACAGTACTGACCAAAAGTTTGGACACACCTTCTCATTCAAAGAGTTTTCTTTATTGTGTTCTTTAGCCCAAACAAGTCTCTTCTGCTTGTTGCCTGTCCTTAGCAGTAGTTTCCTAGCAGATATTCTACCATGAAGGCCTGATTCACACAGTCTCCTCTTAACAGTTGTTCTAGAGATGTGTCTGCTGCTAGAACTCTGTGTGGCATTGACCTGCTCTCTGATCTGAGCTGCTGTTAACCTGCGACTTCTGAAGCTGGTGACTCGGATGAACTTATCCTCCGCAGCAGAGGTGACTCTTGGTCTTCCTTTCCTGGGGCGGTCCGCATGTGAGCTAGTTTCTTTGTAGCGCTTGATGGTTTTTGTCTTGATGTCTCACTTGGAGACACTTTTTCGGACTGACTGACCTTCACTTCTTAAAGTAATAATGGCCAGTCATTTTTCTTTACTTAGCTGCTTTTTTTCTTGCCATAATACAAATTCAAACTCTTTGAATGAGAACGTGTGTCCAAACTTTTGGTCTGTACTGTATATTCATATATGAATGATCTGTGGTTTATTCAGTGGCATTACGTATTATGAGTTATTTTAACTTATTGCATTGCTGCAAAGTTAGATCCTTTTTTCCTGCTCCCATGCAGTCAAATTGAGGTAATGTCCACTAGCCCCCTCCCTCTCCAGCTCATACTTCTGAGTGAGAGACCTTCCCAGGCAATCCCATGCCTCGCTCTCAAAGTAGAATCAAGGCACTAAAGCGTTAATTAACCCACAAAGTAACAAAAAAAAATTTATTTGCAAACATAGAAAACCAACCACGCAAGCGTTATCATCATTCTTAACTTTTGCTTATTTTTCTGTGTGTGCTCAGTGTCCCCATTGTGATTATTTTACTATAAAACTTCATGTAATCCTTAAGAGTAGCAAATAATGTTTTCTATTTTATTTACAATCACACATACAAGGCCAAACAATTTATATGCATATAACTATAGAATGAGAAAATAATATACGGAGGCATTCCAATCAAACTGGGTAAAAACTTGTGATGACATTTTAAGGCATAAAACCAATTGTGTTATGCACCTGCCACAAAAAGCAGGTGTTGGCAAGCCAACCTGTAGTAGACTTGTGATCTCAGATCTCAGTGCCTCCAAGTCATTGCTGGAGTTGTTAATGTTCTTGAACCATGAAACTCACATGGAAAACATACAGTTTACTAAACTAAAAATGCTGGGTTGTTTCTGCAAACACATTGTTGGGTTGGTTCATGTTGGGTCAAATGAGATGTAGTGAGTCATTTACAAATAAACACCTAGTTGGGTTATTTTGACCCAACGACTGGTTTATTATTTATTCTCTGGTTTCTCTAAGCCTGAAAAATGTTTCAAATATTACTGTTATTGTGTCACAAAGTGTAGTTTTAAGAGTTGTTTAGGCGAAAATGTTCGTGTGTACAGCTCAAAACCTCAATCAGTTATTAAAGCTATATATAGTATATTTAAAAAATTGCCCAAATGATTTCGGAGATTTGAGCTCCAGGAAGTCCTCGCCTTGGCATGAACTTCTGAAAACTTGGCATTCTGACAAGAACACTCGGTGCTTTTGTACATAACATTGGGTCAACTTAGGTTAAGGACACACACAAGAGATAACAGTATCAGACAGTAAGCACATGCATGTATGCGTTTCCTCTCTTTCTCTGTGTGTATTTCAAATCATCTGAACCCTATGTTAGTAAGTGAAATATTCTTGAATCTATCCAAATATCTATAATTTCCTAAAATAATTTACAAGCTAAATTGCTTATATCAAGATAACTTAGATAGTTCTCTGTTAACTTAAAATGTCAAGTCTCAGCTAGCCAGCTAATTGGGTTAAGTTAGCTAATTTAGCTAGTTAGTTTTTTGTTAAATTATGTTGTTAATTTATGTTGTTTTAACAAGTGTCTTGTCTTGGCAAGTCAGCAAATTAGGTTTCTTAATTAGCTAGTTAGTTTTTGTTCATTTATGTTGTTAATTTATGTTGTCTTAACAATTGTCTTGTCTCAGCTAATTAGGTTTCTTAGTTAGCTAGTTAGTTTTTGTTCATTTATGTTGTTAATTTATTTTGTATGTAGCACCTTGGTCCTGGAGCAACAATGTTTTGTTTCACTTTGTACTAAACTGTCTATGACAACGCCAGAAAAAGCCAACTTGAACTCAAAATAAGCTTAATAAATGTATACCGTAATAGGAATTAAAACCACTTCCATTTCGCTTCCAGTGATCCAGCATGATTTTTTTTTTTTTTAACATTACCTGCTGTCCCAGTGCAATAGCATGGCCTACCTTCTCAGGTATGCTGCCGAGCAGAAATCTGGGCGGGAATGAACTCTTCAAAAAAACTTAAACAGCACATCAGATGTCAGATGCACACCTGCCTGTCTCACATCAATTGAACCTGGCAAGGCCATGTCAACTGTAATGAGCTCGTACAGGTTGAGACTAATTGCACTAAACTGCTGACATACTAATCTGATGAAACAAGGACATTTGTAGTTTCAGAGTCAGGTTCTGACATGCAACATGTTCATTAGCCTTGGGCCTGTATCGACAAAAATATCACAAATTCCTGCACAACCTGTTCAGTGAAACGAGCTCCACAGGCTGCATGAATAAATTATGTGATTCCACAGCGAGGGAAGAAGTTTTCAACCAGTGATTCTGCAATGTGCAGGGCTGTTTTAGTTGGACAGACTCCAACCCAGTGTGAGATTTGGGCAACCTCAGGATTTGGTGTGTCACCAAGTGTATCTTCCTTGTCTTAAGCTGTCCTTACAACTCACCGGGGTGCCACTTTACTTTCTGCCACTGTGCAACTAACTGCCATTCTGTAAGCTATAGGGAACAGAGCAATTTAAAAACCATGATGTCTTTATGTTTCACACATTTGAGGACCAGAAACCACTCCCAGAGAAATTTCTTTCTGTATGTGTGTATGTATATCTGTATGTCTGTCCAGGTGATTTTGTCGCAGCATCACGCAAAACTGGCTTTAAATTTGGCTGAAGCTAAATCTGCACGATGAATAAAATAAAATGTTGAGTAGAAGGGCCATTCTGAGCAGGTTTTGTACCAGATTACATCACATCACTTTTTTGGACGAATATTGCATAAGCCATACGCGACACAGAATGGCTCACTCCAAAAAAGGCAACAAAAAAAAAAAAATACACTATAAAAACTGAATCTTCAAAGATGTATGGACAGACTAATGTATGTTTATTCTTTCTTCAGGAAGTTTAAAACCAGCTTGTCTCATGTGTCTGAAACAGTGGCACTAATAAAAGGCTAATAAACTATGCGTCACTGTGAGATAAAGCACGGGCTGTTAGAGGAAACATATTCGCAGCAGTCCAAGGTCAGGGCGTGTAAAATACCCAAACTGAGAGTACATTGTTATACGCTAAAATCAAAACAGTTTTGTGACGGATTTAATAATCTACTTTAAACAGGGAGTGTATTTGTCTTACAACGAAAGAAGTACAAGTGAAAGCAAGGCATAAGATACTCAACCTTACAAAAATTCATTTCTTTCTAGTATTAATAGGTCAGGCAGAGAGTTGTGCCATATAGAAAAACAGGCAGATGTTTGTGGGCTTCAACCTGATATAATAATATCACTGATTACATTAAAGCTGTTCAACTTATGTTTAGCTTTAAGCTTGCAACTAATTCTAAAATCTCTGTAACCGTCAACGATGGGTACTAACACTTGTAATGAATAAATCTAAGTTCACAATATTACTACTTACAGATAGTGCCTGATTTTGTATTTGTAAATATGAAAATTGATGAACAGTTTGCCATCAAAGTAAATTTGTTATTTAAATGAATAAACCATTTTTTCACATGTTTTAGTAAGCTAACTACATGTTCTATGTGTGTTTAGTTATTTAAAACATACTCTATCTATTATAATCTGCTTTAAGAGCAGATCTGGCAGATCTGGGCCATGCTACGGATTAAGTATAAGGACTTTGTACTGTACATGCTTGGATCAAAAAAACAGGCAGTTTATTGTGGTTGTGTAAGATCCATTCATGTGTATTTTGGCAGGTGCATAATGTACTTTTTGAGTAGTACAAAATTCACTATCCTGTAACCATTTATCAATATTTTAATTCAAACAGATGCACCTTCCTGCTGCCTGGGTAATTCATTTAGCTTCTTCTGCCACTCAGCTTTGGTCTTATTGTTACTGCACCATGTTTGGTGCTGGTAGTGTGACCACAGTGTCATGCCTGGTTTGAGTATCTAGTATTCTAAACAAATAAGTTAAACGTCTCTGGAAGTTTAAGATGTGATGTTTTACTGAGAAAATTTAACTTTGTTTGGCTGTTTATTTTGTAATGTATTAACATGATGAATTAGACGAAGTGATTGAACTTTACAACTAGGGCTGTAAATACAAATATTATCATTAGTACAATACTTTCTTCTTACTGACAATATATCCACTGTACATATATTCCATTGTATATATTGTTATATTTGTAGTTTCAGCGTGATTGTCTTTTTTGCCTTAATCTTACATTTTCTTTATTGGTGCTGTTCTCTCAGAGCTATCAAACTAATTTAGTTGTACTACTACAAGAAAAATATCATATCTCTTTATCTTGATATGACTTCCCGACAAAAGAGATATCCCATCAAGGTAAAAAGATACACAAAACACACAGATTTCAGACTAGATTTGTAATTATCTTTACTTTATGCAGAATTTATCACGGCAACTATATAAAAAAAATGGGAACACTTGTGTAAATGAGTATGTCTCACACTGGAACATATACAATAAACACTGTTTTTCCAGCCTTGCCAAGGTTTGACTTTGACTGGTACAGATGACATGGGAAAAATCATCCAACTGACAAACCATTGAAACAAGATACAAGAGATCAAATAAGCACGGCTCAGCCATATATTCAGAAACTTGTAAAACAAGGCAAACAATTAAGACAATTACGGCTAATATACAATGGTAAATTGTCCATAAAACTGGTTCTGGTTAAGCAAAGCTGCCCTTTGGCAAAAGGGACAAACATAGTCAACTGGGGTGCTAACATTTTTCTTTACTGATGAGGGAAGTATCTATCCCATAATTATCAAATGTTGCACATATGAAAAGGAAACAATTTTTGTACAACATACATCGATCAGATAATGCATTGACCTCACAAGATTAACAGCTTAACAGTGATTATAAATTACAGATCAGTAAACTGGTCACAGGATCATGGGCACCAAAGGCTCAACCACAAAAAACAGCATATCAATTGCTAAAAAAAGTCAATGCTGGCCACTAAAGAAAGGTACCAGAGCACCCAGAGCATCACAGCACACCACACACAGGTCCAACATGCTGCTTTCTCATCCTCCAAACTCCCCAGATCCCAATCCAATCAAGCACCGATGGGATGTACCGACAAACAATTCCAAACCATAGAGGCCCCACCCTGCAACCCACAGCACCCAAAGGACCTGCTGCCAATGTTCTGGTGCCAGACACAACAGCACACCCCCAGAGGCACTGCAGAGCCATGCCCCAGGGATCCAGGGTTGACCCTGAGGTCAATGAGGAACCCTAGGTTGTAATAATGATAATGCATTTAATGTTATGGCTGATTGTTATACATGTTCAAACAAGGCGGGACATCTGTTGTATACTGGTGAATGAAGAAACAAAGATTGGCATCAACTTCCCTGCTTTGATTTTAATTCGACTAACAACATTGGCAGACCAGTGACAACAAACAGACACACCATGGACAATTTGGGAACACCAATTAGCCTAACCCACCTGCCTTTAGTCTATGTTAATGTCTCATAGTGCAGATGTTATAGTGAGCGAGAGACCCCTTTTATTCCTCTAAGGATTATTATTATTTTATTTTTTTATTTTTTTATTTTTTTAATTATCCGGGCCTTTTTGTATCATGAAAATCAGCAGACAATTTGGAATCTACAGCCATGAGGGGTCTGGAGATTTTAATGCATAGGTCATACACACTTGCAAATGTACATGTCAAACTTGGCACACATTAGGATCTTATTAAGCTGATTTTCTTATTAAGCATGGCATAGGCTCAACTCACCAAGAAGTCAGTTATTTTTGGTTGTTTGAAAAACATACCAAAGGATTCTGATATACTCCTTTTACAATCACCATCAAACTGAGCCCATATGATCTAAAAACCTTAAGGATGCAAAATTTCTAAGGGATTTTTGATATCTCATATGGTTTAGCCATGGCGATGCCTTTAATGTATGCCAAAAAGTGACTAATAACTTCCTGGGTGACATCACATTAAGTGACATCAGTATCCAGGGTCTTTTGGAGGTCTTAACATGCTCAAAATGCACAAACATTGTATTTTGCGCCTGGACTGCATTGTATGTTGAGCCTTGCAGCAACAATGAGTGTCCAAAGCACTTGCGCCTTTACGATCGCCACCAAACCCGGCCTACTTGATCTCAAAACATTGAATGTGAGGGGATTTTTGATATCTCAAACGGGTCAGCCATGGTGATGCCTTTATTAAAGCATAAACCTAAGCTTACACAGTAGGGCTTTCACAGTAAATGCCAGCAAACTCTTATCCTTACATGACCGAAATCTGAGAAGGGGGGAAGCAAACGCGGAAGAAAACAAAACAATTTGTTAAAAAACAATAAATTTATGATATATCTATTACTGTGTGTGTGTGTGTGTGTGTGTGTATATACCGCATAGTTTTTAGAGACCTATTTTATTCTTTTGATTTGTTTGAAATAGTTATATAATTTTTATAGAATATTATATAATCAGTCTAAACCCAACCCCTCACCCTCCCCCCCAAATGCTTGAGCCTTGACTCATCGTCTAAAATAAATCAGAAAAAAAGCATTACTTGTCCAGATTAGAAGAGGAAAGAAAGAACAAACGGGCAACAGATAAAGGTATGCATTCATCATAATTTTTTTACTGAATATTACATTATGTAATAAAAACAGGCTAGTATAACACTTTTGTTTGTTCATCTACTTATCTGTGTTATACACAGGCCTAATTTCACTTATGATGTCTAAACATGTAATGGAAAAAAATATATAGTTATAAATGTTATGATTATTTATTTGTAGTTCTAAATGTCTGAATAAGAGGTTTATTTACCCCCCTTTTGGGGGGTTGCACTGAAATCAGGTAAGTTAAGTAAATAAGTGGAAGTACTGTAAATGCATAATCACACACGATTTTTAGGTTGTCAACACAGGACTAATACCCCTGCTTAGTTTGTATCAGTATTAAAGTATCATTATTAAGGTGCTTGGCATTTTGGGATACTTTTTAAGTTTTAAGATTTATTGTTGGGGGGGGGGGGGTATAAGAGATACTGTAAACAGTCCACAAAGGGGGAGCAAATTCTGCAGAGTGTGTGAGTAAGTCCGCAATGAGTGTGCAAAGTCTGCAATGATTGTTCAAAAATCAGTGTCAGCAGTCAGATGCCAATGTAATGAGACCATTAGAGTAAACTCCTAACAGCTGTTTAGGAGGCTAGAAGTTTCTGTACCTCCGGTTTGAGGGAAGAGGTGTGAAATGTCTGTGTCAGGACAGTATATATATATACCTAATTAATGAGAAACTAACTTCATACAAATGACAAATGACATAGTCATACATATAAGGAATTTGTTTTAGTGACAGAGCTTCCAGAGATGACAAAACAAATGCAGTAGGATGTGCGGTTTTATCAAATAAGTTTAATAAATAGCTGTTGTATTGCACAGTATATTACACAGTGGTATTACACAAAATATTGCACATATATTTATTGCACAGTGAGAAGAATGTTTAACTGTTCATGAGAACAGGTAAATTGCTTGGGGGAAAAACTGTTCTTGTGCCTGACTGTCCTGCTGTTTAGTACTCTATAGAGTCGACCAGACTGCAAGAGTTCAAAGAGAAGGCTTGAGTGTGAGGGGTCCAAAGTGATATTCCAAGGCCTTTTCTTCACTTTGGATATATGCAGTGTGTATATACTGTGTATATATATATATCTAAGTGTGTGAGGGCAAGATGGAGTGCGGTGGAGATGAGATGGCATCGTCCGTTGAACAGTTAGGACGATATGCAAACTGCAGTGGGTCCCGTGTGGGGGGGGGACAGCATGGTCTTTACCGTATGTGTCACATTCTCTGAGCATTCTGCCAGGGATATTGTCTGGGCCAGCAGCTTTACGTGGGTTGACTCTGCGTAGAGTTTTCCTCACATCGGCTGTGGTGAGACACAGCACCTGGTCGTTCGGAAGAGGGTTCCTCGCCGTCAGGACGTTCTCGTGCCAAACCAAGCATAGAACAAGACCATCAACAAGATCCACCGTGTTTTCCCCTCTTGTTGCAAAGTCCACATACTGATGCCATTTAGGGAGCACTGAAAGATGTGCATTGTTGAGCAACAGAGTAAGAACAGAATGAGGATCACGTAGAGTGAGATGTTGCACCAACCGTATCAGAGCCCAGGCAGTAACAGGTAGACATTCAATTGAAAGTTGTAGCTCTCTTCACGACAACACAGTCACAGGTTCGTTCTTTACGGCAGGTGTTTATTGCTTGAATCTCTGTTGCCTTAATCACGCTGTGAGAACATTACAAAATACATTAGTAATTTATACATTGAAATACAAATATGGCACATGCGAACATGAAACACAAAAAGTTTTGCGAATAACAAAATACCTTGTTGACTGCTTGTCATGAAAAGAGGTCCTTAAATTCTTGTCTCTTTGTCTGCTTTGCCTTCAGACTCTGTAGTCTTTTCCAATAGCAGAGCAATGTGGGAGATCTTCCTAATATTTAACCTGTCAAGAAGTTTCTCACGAAACACACTCCTTCACACCTTAACATCTTAACAATTGCAAATTAACTGTAACACCTAATAGTAATACATCATGCTTTTTTAAGTAATCCATTATAAATCAATTATTAATTCCCATCAAAGGCTTAACATATAAAGTATTCAACAGCATTTACAACTACAATTATTCTGATTATAAAGCCTGGGGTGAAGGTGGCAAGGAAAATCTCCCTGAGAGGAGTGTAGAAAGGCACTGTGATCCTGCATTAAACACACAGTCATAATTGCCACATGCTCATGCATGTACAGTACAGGGTAAATGGCAACTCAGGTTGTGCAAAAACTAATTAGGGTGTAGATTGTTGTGGAAACGTCCATCATAGATTCATGAATTGAGTTAAAATCAATAAATTAGACACAGCAGACTCATAACACAGCAAGTTTTTTTTTTTATGTAATCCATGTGAAGCAGAGCTCTTTGTGCTGCGTGGCTGTTATTGTAGCACTTTTGTTGTTTCTTCTGTTTTTCTAGATTTAGAAGTTTATCTGCAAGAATGGCATGTTGTTTGATCAGCCTGAGTTTTCCTGTGTCCCATGTGATGCACAGGTCCTTAGCCTTTTTTTGCAATGTCTTCCTTAATTCCATTCATGAAGCCAGTTCAGGTGTGCTTCATAAGGTTTGGTTCAGCGTCAGTCATGTTGGGTGGTTTCTCCAACCGGCTGTGCACATCATTGATTTCTACCAGACTGGTCTGGTACTGGAAAACTGTTCTCCATTCTGTTGTTTACACCTTGAGGTCTTTGTCATGTCCATTCACACTGATAATGTCAGGGGTAACCCCTAGAGGGCGCCTAGCGCCCAAAGACTCTTTCTGTTTGTAGTTCTTAAGTTTTGGTTTCACTTCATTTCTCATTATGCACCTCGGTCAGGTGACGTGGGCGCTCACCTGAACCGAGTTGCTCATTAGTTTTATTATGAATGGCTTGTTTTTGTTGAGGTTATTGTCTTGCATCTGTTGATTTTCACCTTGATTTATGGCCGTTCAGCGTGCTTCGTGTTTTGGTTTGTTTTAGAATTAAAGTACCTTTGTTTGTTTGATTTCCCTGATTTTGTTATTAATAAAAGCATCGTTTCCTTTAAAACACCACCTGGACCTCGAGACATGACAGATAAGGCTTTAGTGGCGGCGTCCCCGATCCTGTTGACCAGTCCACCAGAGCTGCTTCCAGCGATCTTGCAGGCCGTGAACTTCTGCATGCAGTCCCTTGTGCCCTGTTGTGCTGATGTTTGCTCCGTGGGCAATGGCGGTGCCGTCGGTGTGGGAGCAAGGGGTGGAGGTGGAGGTCCATCCAGGTTGAGATCTAAAACAGAATAAGTACACTGCAAACCAGCATCATGTGCAAGTTTATGGACACTTTTATTCTTAGGCTAAGAGCTTAGGCTATTTTAGCCTCTGTTTCCCACATGCCTAAAGCCAACCAGTCAACATATTATTTAGCATTCTCTGTACTTTGCAACTTTCCTTTCAATGCATCCAACTGTCTCAAAATAAAACTTTCCTTGTTTTAGAAGCCACACAATCCACCCACATCACACACTGACTAAAAGATCCTAAACCATAATTAGTTTGCATGTATTTCACACTTACTTTAACTGATGTAGACCCTGGCGCTAAACAGCATGGAGTTCATCCAAGCTCCTCTATCTCAATGTCCAATCTGTGAGTATAGGATGAAGTAAAGCCTTCGAAGCGCCGCACGGTCCTTTTATTCGGACTCCTCCAGATGCTCAGTCACAGGGTCCCGTCTAGGGTGCCAAAGATTGTTGTGGAAACTTCCATCATAAATTCATAATTAAATGTAAACACGCGGCGAGCATATGAGAGAGGTACTCGCCTTCTCTTATGCTCTTATTTTATACCCCCATTTCTCTCTGCAGAGCAAAGATACCAGCAACACTCTCTCTCTCTCTCTCACACACACACACACACACACACACACAGATAAGATGTTCCTCGCACACACATTCCTTTTACCAAGTTTCTGCACTCCCTACTTTCTCTGGGTACACAATGTTTTCTTTTGCACGTTAACACATTGAGCCGACCTTGAGCAGGTACATGTAGATTAAAATTTTTCTACCACAAGATGTAAAAGCAAGTTACAGTACAGAGATTCACAGGTTTTTTAATGTGATTCTAGCCAACTCTGATCCTTTCAACAAGTTATACAGAGCTAAGCTATATGGAGTCAGATCAGTGTCATAATATGTCATGTGATTAACAAACATTTTTTCTTATTAAAACTGAATCAATCATACCATATGAAACCAATGCATACCTGTGCATTTCCTAATTTCATCGAAACTGTTTTTTTTTTGTTGTTGTTGTTTGTTTGTTTTTTAATATGTGTGACCCTAGCATACAGTAGGGCTGGACAGAGCAGAATTTTTCTTTTTTCATCCTATATACTTTTTTCATCCTATATAATCTTTTTTCATCCTATTTTTCTTTATTATCCCAAATAATACTAAGGTTAGCAAGTTACAATAATGTCAATACCAATATTTTAAAAAGTTGCTTTACACACACACACAAAAAAAAACTGAAAATCTTCATCATTACTGTAGGGAAATTCTGCAAATGCAGGCTGGTATCCAAGACAGCACTGAAAAGGTAAGAGGCCGGTGGCCAATGTGGGCAAGAAGTGGATCCAGAAATGGTGCTCTTTTGAGGTCATACATTGGCTGAATAGTTGTTTCCAGGTCCTGATTGGCCAACTCCATGTGGCCATCAGTCTGTGGATGATCCCTTAAAATTGGCTGGGCGTAGCACCAATTAATTTACAGATTGCCAACCAGAAAACATAAGTGATTAGCAGTTCTGCAGTCTCCATGGCAGTGAACCGCCTTGGGAAAATGGTCCACTACCGTGAGGACGCACGCAGGTGTGACCCATGGAATTGGGGAGCCCTGTGACAAATTCAAGAGCTATGGGACCAGGGTCTGTGTGGGATAGAAAGCAATCTGAGATGACCAGCAGGAGGCTTGTTGCTGGTTTTATTTCTGGCGGAGGCACTCACAAAGCTGGGGGTGTCATCCCTCATGGTGCGCCACCAGAAGTGTTCCTGGAAAAAAGCTAATGTGCCTATCAGCCTGGAGCCATGCTCCTATTCTGGGACACAGGATTGTTCTGCCTCCAGGACAAGGAGTTTGCCTGTTGGTGTCTCTGGAGGGCCGGGTTCCTGGTTGAGTGCCGTCCTGACTCATGACTTGACATCCAGTAGTGCTGCACCAAAAAATTTAGGGGGCAAGATGGTGGTCTCGGACGCTTGATCCTGGACTGGGGAGAACTGGAGGCAGAGTGTGTCTCGTTTGGTGTTCTTGGAGCCCGAGGAATAGGACAGGGAGAAATTGAAGCGAGTAAAGAATAGGGACCACATCGATTGTCAAAAATTTAAGCGTTTGGCTGTCCTGAGATACTCCAGGTTCTTGTGGTCTGTCCAGACCAGGAATGGGATATCAGTCCCCACTAAGCAATGCCTCCACTCCTCCAACATGAGCTTTACCCCCAGTAGCTCCCAATCACCTATGTTATTCCTTTCAGCAGGCGAGAGTCAGTGAGAGGGAAAACATCATTGTTGTTTTTGGGTGACCACTGCCATGATAACGCCTCTACTCTTGAATCTGAGGCATCCACCTCGACGACGAACTGGAGAGAAGGATCATGCTTTAGGAGAATTGGGACCGTGGTGAATCTCTTAGTTCACAAAATGCACTGGCTGCTTGTTCAGTCCAGGCAAATGGGATCTTTACTGAGGTCATGGAGGTGTGGCACGGCTACCAAGCTATAGTCATGGATGAACCGCCTGTAAAAATTGGCGAAACCCAGGAAACGCCCAGAGATCCTTATGGGTGGTTGGAATGGGCCAGTCAGTCACTTCTGGAAGCTTGATGGGGTCCATCTGGATCTTTGACGGGGCGACAATGAAGACTGTCGGAAAATTGTTGGAATGGGAGAAGGTGGGAATGTCATCCAAACAACGCAAAGACATTGACAAGGACATTGTTGACGAGGGTGTGGAAGACTTCCGGAGGGTTAGCCAGACCGAAAGGCATAATAAGATACTTTTTTTTTTTTAGTGTAAGCAGCATCAATTGTGAGAGCCCTTGATGCTAGTTAAAGAAGCATAAACTAAGCTGAGCAGGCTTATCTATTGTTTTCACTTTATTTATAATCTGCATATCTACATGAAATAATAAGAGAATTGTTGTTGCCTTGAAATAAATAAAGGTTTTACTGTAAATGTGGGATACTTTCTCATATCTTAAATGCACAATTTGATATCTGAAGCTTACCTGTCAACACACAGATAGAACTTCAATATAAGCATTTTTTTTATCAGTCATTGTCCAAGGGTGCACTGAAGTTTAACCGTTGATTTTCCTGGGTTTACCCCATTCACTATGCAACATTGTTTTTCTCTGCAGAGGATGTGCAACCGCCAGTATCACATTCTTATTCTTTTTGCACCAGCTAGCATACATTGTATTTATTGCTTCTCAGTGCATGGCTCTTGCTGTAGCAGAATAAACAGGAAAAGGTTTTTCTGAGGTTTTTGTCCATCTATCTTTCTCTTTACTGCCGACTGTGGCTGAGTGGGCTCTAGGCTCTTGAATATTGGTATTGGTCTTTACCAGGTTGAACTTTGTCTGGGGATCTAATAATCTGTGGACTCCAGTGCTTGTCCTGCCACTGAGATTCACGCAACTAATTTGCTCTTCTGATGAGGAAATAGTGGTCAATGTAAGGCCCTCTTTAAAATCTCTAAAGGCACTTCTTCGTGCCCTGGTGGATCTTGAGACCTTTTTCCAGCCATAGATGCAACTTTGTAGTCTGTCTCCTGCCGGCACTGTTGATCCATCAAATGCCTTGCTGAACATTTGATTCATTGTCATTTCCCGTTGCCATGTGGTCTGTCAGTGATTCATGTTGTGCCCCCACTATCACAGATTTAAGGAATATTTTACTCTTTGAAGTTCTGCAGCAATATACAGGTGGACCCAAGACACCGCATAGTGATGGATCCTGTCGACATAGGTAGCTAACCCCATGCCAGCCCCACTGAGATCTGTTTCCTCCTGCCAGCAGTCTCTCTAGGCCATCACTAGGTTTCCCTGGTTGTCAGCTTCCCTTTCACAGCAGTCAGTGGTTCAATCCAGATATTGCAGTTTGCTGAATAGGACTAGATGCTATGATTGCTGACACTTCAGCACAGCATGAGTGGGGGGTGGAGATATCTCCTTGGTGGGGTGACTTTGATGAGGCCACTAGTGATTAGTGATGAGTTGTTCATGAACGATTTGTTCTTTTTGAACGAGTCTTTAACCTGACTCAGAAGAACGAGTAGACTCTGAGAGTGATTTGTTCATTTTCTACTGGGCAGGCATGCAGAAAACATCGCAAAACCTCCATAGGTTATATACAGGAATGAGAGTCACCTTTGAGTCTTTTGCTCTGAATTCGAACTCTGAGTTCGTTCTTTTATCATGTGACTCCCATAGACGCTACGCAGTGCAGTACACAGGAAACAGAATTGAACGGTTCTCAGTGAGTCTTCTAGTCCAGTATTCTAGTCTATTTTTCTAGTCGATTACTGATGTAATTGTTCTTTCTTTTTTCACATGACTCCCATCGATGCTATGTAGTGCAGTATACAGGTAAAAGAATTGAACGGTTCTTCTCAATGAGTCTGCAAGTCCTAGTCGTTCGTTCTTTTGTCACATGACTCCCATAGAAGCTATGCAATGCAACAGATTCAAAAGAACGAACGATTCGGACTAGAAGATATGAGAGGTGAGCTGCTCATTCTGTTTATCATAATATGTCCTTAGCTGCATTGTAATATGCAATGCAAAAATACAGAAATGTGTGTATGTAGATGTTTTGGGGGTCTGTTTATTGAAAATGTACCATTTTATTTTATTTCTGATCAAAAGAACTGAAGAAAAGACAAATATTTGTTTATTTTGATGGACAAGATTCAAAGAACCGAGTCACTAAAATGATTCAAACTTCCCTTCACTATTAGCCAACTCTTATCGTTACATAACCGACATACGAGATGGGCAGGAATCAACTGGAGGAGTGGGGGACTGGGTGGAAAAAACGAACCCATTGTACAGCAATGCAATGAGTAAAATAAATGAAAATACAATATGCTACAAAATAAAACACATTTAATGTATAATATTTTACTGAATTATTTTGATTTGTGCTAAAGAATATTATTTAATTAGTCTGTATCTCCCCCTCCCAATGAAATGGATTAGTCTGGACTCGTCATATAAAATAAATACCAAAATATAAAATAATTAGTTGTCCTAATTAGAAAAGAAAGTGAAAACAAAGGACAAATGGGCAACAGATAAGGGTATGCATTAATTTTTCCCCTTCGTGAGTATCATATTATGTATGTAATAAAACAGCCTAGTATAGCACTTTTGTGTGTTCGTGTCCTTATCTACTGTGTTGCTAACTTACAGAACACTGGATAAAGCCTCATTTCACATATGATGCTGTCTAACCATCTAATTGAGAGGGGGGATATGAATATATATATAATGATTATATATAGTATATAAAGTGTTATGATTATTTATTAGTTTGTTTATTGGTAAATGTCTGAATAAAAAGTGAAAGCAGAAAAAGCTAAAGTTTAGGCTTTTCTGCTGTTTTTTCCGGGTGCCATACACAACAGAATCACATGAATTATGCACACATGCTTTGCCTTTTGATGAAGAGGTAATATAATTGCCATGAGATTGTGCTATGCTTTATTTTCATGTGTCTTAAAATGCATTAATGTAGACCATCAAATAAATTGGAAACGGGTATAAAAAATAAATGCAGTAATAGCACAGGATTTTTATGTCGTTTGATTGCGTCAACAAATGGCTAATACCCTAATGACTAATAATTTTTTGGGTTGTTTGAAAAATGCATTTTAATGGAATGTGATAAACTCCCCCTAGGCAATTTATACCATCACCATAAAACAAGCCCAATATGATCTCAAGACATTGAGGATCTAAAATTGTGAAGGAATTTCTGATATCTCAAGTGGTTCAGTCATGAGGAGCCCTTCAACTTATGGCAAATAAATGGAAACAAGGATTGGCTAATAACTTCTGTGTACATTTAGTGATGTACCTCAGATTTATGTTAAGAGAAGAAAGCACATGAATGTGACAACTGTGAAGCTCAGTCATAGGAACTGGCAGTAGGAAGTTAGGAAGTTTTAGAGACCTCTAATATTTTGTCCCTTAATTTCTCCTGATTTGGTTTAAAATCAGTCAGAATAATGTAAAGAAATAACTCTAAAGGATTTTTTATAGTATATTGAACACTATATATAGTGTTGCAATGGAGAGGATTTAAATTAATGACATAATAGAAGACAATGAATGTTCTTATACCTCATGAGTAGAAGGTTCTAATGTTTTACATTTTTTTACCTGGGGTGAGCAAGTGGTTGTGAGGAGGTTTGCTTATTTTCATTATTTGGTGATGCTCAAGTAACCCACAACTAATTTTTACATTTACTTTGACTTGACAGGGATTTAGCCTGACTCATGCAGTACTAAAGAATGTCCACTAGATGAAGACCTAGGACAAGAAATTCAATTTTCCACCACAAGTTTTTCCCCTTTATTTTTTTTTTAATATGGCTTAATTTTCACATTGTTTATATATGGATTGATAGATTAAATTAATATGGCAAGAAGTTTACATTACTATGATCTGTTTCATTAGACCCAAACTGTCACTTTTGTCCTTTAGGTATTTCCCATTTAAATAACATGCCCACTTTGCCCACTGTCTTTCTGGTTTGCCCAGGTTGCATTTGGGCCCGATCATTCCTTGCAGCTATATTTATGATTATTATTGTTATTATTAGTAGTAGTTAGGATCCAGGTTCGGGCCCTGCCGTTGGTGGGTTGCCACACCCCATACTACTCAGCCACCAAACTTATGCATTACACATAGTATTGCATGTTTTTTCTTGGATTCTATCCTTATCAAGTGTGCTATCTTGATGGTTCTTGTAAGTATAAATAGCAATGCACTGATTTGTGCATGAATAAATTCAATGCAGATATTGTAACTGTCTTTGTCTTAGAATATACAAAATCTGATCCATGCAGGGTAAGGTGTATGATGTATGCTAGTCACGTCCACGTATGTGCAGAACCATGCCCTTACTTCCAAAATCTCATTCCAAGCTTGAAAAGCTGAAAAGATATGCCACACATCTTTTAGGAATAAAAATTAGATGGTAAATTTGTCCTCAGATTTTTTAACAGAAATGATCAAACCACAGATATTTTAGATGAAAACATTCATACTGTGCATTGAACTTTAACATGTAATCAATTTAAATGTGTTTAATCAGCACCTTTTTCCCTAAAATATCACTTTCTTAATTTTGTCATTACTTCCATCTACACAAGTATTTTTGGTTGCCGCATGCTGCCAAACAAGTAAGGAGAAGATGAAAAATGATAACGACTCCATAAATGCGCTTAAAAATTGATAATGACTCTATAACGGTGTTTAAGAATCAATACCAAGGGGTTGCCGAGGCATTAATATCCTCCCGACATTAACAACTCTGATAAACACGTCAGAATTTACACTGAGCCCAAAAGAGGCTGTAAGCAGCCATTTACCGTCCTCTACCGTGCTTTTCAGTGGTCATAACGAATTTGCATCTGTCTAGATTCGGGAGCAAATTCTGCTCAGTGGAATGGCATCCTAAAGCGAAATTGCTTGGAGGAACATGTGCCAAAAGTTTTACCACTAATAAACTTTTTTGCTGGTTAAGAACATTCCAGCATGAGAAGTTATCAGCAAAGGCAGCAGCTAAATCTTGTTAATAATCGATCCTCACTAATCCCCCTATTGCAGAAGCACTCAAAAAGCTCAGGCCTTATTCTGCAGATAGTAAAAAGCCTACAACCATTATCACAAAAACAATAATGAAAAGAGAAATAAAGAGCTGTTTTTTTTAACCTGCTACTCATGTTGTTTTGTGCCTTGTGCCTTATTTCTAAGCTTTGGCAATGCGAATGTAAATATTTGTCGTGCTAATAAATCAATTTTAAACTTGAATCTTAAAATCAAGAGTGGCTCCCTGCTCTGGCAGAGGCAGCCCAGGTTTACCTTACCGCTCCATGTATGCAGGCTGACAGAGACGGACTATTCAGCACGACTGCACACTCTAGATGATAAGAGGAATAGACTCTTACAAATACAGAAATTCTAATGTTTATAAAGAAATGCCTGCCTTTGCTGCTTACTAATTAGTAGCATTGATTGGCTCGCCAAATACAAAGTGATTAATGTTTGTGTTGGGTGTAACACGTTAGAGTACTTGGATTGCTTTTTTGATGTAACGAGTAATCTAACGCGTTAGGTCCACCATTTAAGTACTCAGTTATTTAGTTACTTTTTCAAAAATGTAATCTATTCCATGTATTATGTATTCCATGAGCCAGACAGCAGTGATTCCCAATCCATTGGTGTGTGCGTGTGTGTGAAAGTCATCCTACAAGCCCCCCCACTCCCCCCCCTCCCCGCCCCCCCTTCTGTTATTTCTGCTGTTATACTGCTATCTCACCTATACGCCTATATGCTCTTTCTGATTTTCAGATCCACAGTATGGCTCGACGTATTGCTGTGATTGGAGCAGGAAGCGCGGGACTGACCAGTATAAAGTGCTGCTTAGATGAGGGTCTGGTTCCAATATGTTTTGAGAGCAGCGTAGACATTGGAGGTCTCTGGTTGTTTAAGGTGAGTTTTTTTTTTTTTTTTGCTGTAGAAATTATATTTTGTTTGGCTGTTTGTTTTGTTATGTATTAACATGGTGAATTAGATTAAATGATCTAACAATGCTACCTCATAAGCATTGTCATAAGTTCACAAGAGAGGGTAAAAGCCAGAAAAAACGCACAGATTTAAGACTAGATTTGTAATTATATTTGATTCGTGAAGCATTTTCATGTATCACACTAGAGAATGTAAACATTATACTATCTTCGCACTGTTATCAAGATTTGGGATTTTCCTAAATAATCACTGTCACTGTAAAGGGGAGCTAGAGCTGATGTACAATTTCATCCAAATGACAAAACATGAATGATGGACACACACAGTCAGATAGGGTAACATTTTTCTAATGAAATTATCTAAACAACTGTGAACCCATTGTATGTTGCACATCCAAGAGGGAACAGTTTTTTAACAGTACATGGGGTGACATTGTTGTGTATACAGTATATTGCAATACTGAATCTGTATGTAGGGAACCAGATCAGTGTCATATTTCACAAATAAATGTAACGCAATTCACAAATGCATTTAGTAACCCACATATAAATGTCACACAGCTCAGGAATGCAATTTGCATTTACAAACTACTCACCATTTCCAGACTTTCCTGAAGAAGTTTAATTCACAAATGCAATTTATTTTTTACAAAAGGGTTTTCCCTATAGCCCTGTAAAGTGTTACTTACAAATGATTCATAATATTTATACAGTGGAACCTCGGATTGCGAGTAACCCAATATGTGAGTGTTCCACAAGACGAGCAAAGATTTAGAAAAAATGTTTACTTGAAAATACGAGCAACTGAGCCAATGTTTTTTCTCGCGCACGCGGGGGAATTGTGGGTAATACTCCCTACTCGGTCTTCGTGCACGTCTCTGTACTGTGTACTGTTTACTACAACACTGTGACCATGTATGTGCGCGTAAAACATCTTTTACTTTGTGTTTGTATGTGTGTGTGTGTGTGTACAGCTCACATATATGCGTGTCAGTTTATCATAAATTCCCTCTCTCTCTCTCTCTCTTTCTCTGTGCCAACCGGCACTGATTCTATTATGTGTGTGCGTGCTTCATTGCACACCATGCCCCTTCATACACACCCCTCCTCCTCTTGCCTTCACACCCACACACACACTCTTAACAGAGACACTGCCCTGTCGCGATTCTTTTCAAAGGAAAAGTGCAGGTTAATTTATTTTATTTTTACTTGACAGCAGTGAGTCCGTTAGTGTGTGCGTGTGTGTGCGTGTGTGTGCGTGTGTGTGCGTGTGTGTGCGTATGAATATATACAGTGCCCTTCATAATAGCCGAATTGGTAGTATAAGGTACCAGCGCATACAGTATGCTACATATAAATGGAATTTGACGAATGAAATGTAATTTTTTTAAAAACTGGGTTTGGGACCGCAATTTACAGTGACTAATTAAAAGCGTACAGCACCATAGGCCCGCTTACTGGGGTTTTGCAACCTCTCTAACCTAAAAAGTTAAAAAGTCATGTAAAGTCATGACTTTTTAAAAAGCCTGTTGCATAATTCAGAAGCTTGTGCCCCCAGCACAGAATTGTTTTGCTTGATAATAAACAACTAATAAAAAACTGTTAGGTGAGATTGTCAGTTCTCTATTAATGTTAATGTGTTTTTTTTTTTTTATGTGCAGGAGACACCAGAGCCTGAACGGTCCAACTTATACTCCTCACTGGCCATAAATTCCTCAAAAGAGATGACGTGCTTTAGTGATTTCCCGATGCCAGGACATTACCCGAACTACTTTGAGCATTCCATGATGCTGAGCTATTTACGGCTATATGCTGAGCACTTTGACCTGCTCAAGTATATTAACTTCCAGGTTATGATCATTTATTCCTTTGTTTATTTTTTGTACTTGTATGTTTATACGCATATGCAAAAACGAATGTTTGCATCTTTTAGACAACAGTGGTTAGTGTGAGACAAAGTCATGACACTGGTCAGTGGGAGGTGCGGACTGAGAAGAGGGATGGACACAAAGAAACACATGTGTTTGATGGGATACTTGTGTGTTCGGGGAGCTGCACACACCCTTTCACACCCCGCTCAGCATTTCCTGGTATATTATATTATTTTATAATATTATAGTATATTATCCTGGTATATTCAGCTGTACCACTCATAACGAAATGTTATGATTATAACCAATAAAAGAAAGGAACGAGATACAGCACATATTGTATATTGATATATATATTGATGGGGGAGGTGGTCCTCTTGTGTCCTGGCTGAAGACATGCCATAAAGGCAGGCAGGCAGATCTGTGGTGAAGTATTTGCAGTTCCACCTACAGTATACATATAAACCGTCTC
>JAAGKR010010041.1:0-24243 GCA_011419295.1 Clarias macrocephalus
CCGATCAATCGGAGCAGCCCTAGTGTTTTATATTTTATAATCTGTTCCCATATGATGTATTGCCCTATCAGTTGTTCCGCTTCTGCGTTTTTACACTCGCGCGACGATCTCTCCAAATCACGAGTGGAATCGCGGTAACGCAAAGACGTCAGCTGACCCTGTTTAAAGGACAGGGACGAGGCCAACGCTCTGTTGCTCATGCGCATACAGTAAGGCTGTGAATCTTCTGTCTCTTTCCCGGATACATCAAAATTGGATTACTCACAATTGGGACAGTATCACGGGGTAGCGTTAGCAAGTTCATATGCCGAGCGCCCACTGCATCATTTAAAATGCAAATAAACTTTGTTTTGCATTTCCCCTTTTTGTCTTTTTTTATGCCGTTACTGTATTTAATTATTTATTTCCTCTTCCTTCTTATCGATTGGTAGATTTATTTATCTGCTCTCATGTCAGCTACAATCATAATCGCTGCAAGTGCCATGTCCTCTAGGACCTAATCTGCATGACTCCGAGATGAGACATTTTTACAGCCAGCATGCTGTTGTCTAGTTCATATGATTCTCGCTGTTGTCGTGCAGTACACTGTTAATCGCCCCCCTGTAACCCCGCGGCGGTACGTGAACGCTACACGCGACAGGTAGCCTGCAGAAATGGCGCTCCTTAAAGCTGGCTTTTCTGACTGTATGAATTATTAATGTGATCTGAGGTTTCTTTTACTGATGATAGTGTAGTTGAGGAAGTCTGCCGAGACTCGTAACCTTGTACGTTGTCACCTGGTTGGCACGGCGAGGGCGGCGAGAACGGCGAAGGGAGTTGAAATCAGCTCAACTTTAGGGTAATGAGGTTATAATGGGTTATAATAATAAGAAAAATAATATAATAAAAAAAATATATATATATATATATATATATTAAATTAGACTAGCAATTCACAATGAACAGAAGCCACACCATACGAATGGCTTATAATTAGTTTATTTCTACAATACAGTTCTTTCTATGAATCAATGTCTTGTTATCTTCCACATTTTGGTCAGTCTCCATAAGATCAACAAGCTTGATTGCTTTGCGGGCCCTTTAAATACAAGAAAGGCGTTCGGTCTACGTCAGAGCGGCCAACAGCGGCGAAGAGCGGCGACAGGCGTCGGCGGCAGGGCGGCGAGAGCGAACTGTGACGCTGGACTAAGGCCACACCCACTTCACTGTAACTGATGTAAACACTGACCACACCTTCGTTACCAAAACTAACATGATCATTGACCATGCCTCCGTCCCTTGAACTGACAGAGACACCATAAATATGAGTGGGGCAGGTACTAAGGCTACTTTAATGAAACTGACATGAGCACTGGCCATGTCTCCTTCACTGGGACGGACATGCACATTGATCATGCCTTCTTAATGCACACTAACATGAACGTCTTTACGGGAACTGTCAAGGACGTTGACTACTTCTCCTTACTAGTACTAGCATGAACCTTGGCCACGCCTTCTGTACTTGGACTAACATTAACACTGTCCCCTACTACTACAACTGAAGTTGTCTTTGTCTTCTCCTTCTTTATTAGAACCTACCACGCCCTTTTTTCCTGGAAGTGACCTAAACACTGGTGCTTGACTGGGACTGGAAAGACAGACACTACTCCTTGCAAGCAACTGACATGGTGCATAATGGCCACGCTTCTTTCACTGGAATTGATGTGAAATCTGATATGAATCAGGCCACACATCTTACTAAGAACACTGGCCACGCCTTCTTCTCTGGAACTGACATTTACACTGTCCACGTCTTGACTGGATTGACTGGAACTCACAACAGCATGTCTTCTTCTCCGGAGCTCATATAAACCATGGCCATATGGCTCTCCACCGTGATCGACATTGACACTGGCCACGCCCCCATGTCACCAACAACAGCCACATCACGTGTCCACCGAGGTCGACATGCATGGCCACGCGTCTATCTAAATCTAAGCGTATACGTACAGAATACATAAGATTTAATAAGTCCGTTAGAAAGCTCTTAGTAGAATTGAATTGATGAGAAGCGAACTTTCAGACGCTTCATTCAGATCACGCTCCCGTCTGAGCTTGAAGCGCTCCATTGTTGCTTTTCCTCTTTGATGAGTATCCATTCATTAGAAACAATGCATTTTCTATGCAAATTAAGTTAAGGCAATTAAACTTGTCTTTGCTTTTCTCCAGACGTAGCATGCAATTAGTGAAGCTCACTGAATTCCCGGGTCCCTTTTCCGTCAGAGACCGGTACTTTGTTTAATTAGGTCGATAACACCTTGTCATGCATTACACAAGAAAGTGTGTGGGTGACAGGGTTTATAAGGTTTATAACCCCCCCCATCCCAACTTCCTTATAAATATGATCTAAAGCAGACAGATCTCCGACCAGACAGGACCATCCTTAGGTAGCATTCGTAGTGGCTTTGGGACAGCAGCGGCAATAACAGCTCCTACAAATTTCACACTGCGTCAGTTAAAAAGCCTAAGTGACACATTTTTATGGTTTATGGGCTGCTGAGTAGTGCCCCAACAACATTAAAAAGACTTTTACATGAAACCGCAGCACGACGCTGTTGACACTAAAACCCATTACATCTTATTGCTGATTTTTACATGCTGTTTGATCCGGCCCGGCCGTCTCGATGTGTAATAAATGATTGTCTTTTTACACTGTCGAGGATGCAACATCCTAATGAGTGTATTAGCCAATCCGGAAGAAATCCACTTAACATTTCAACGTTTAATGAGATCTGTGTAGAACTGTAGTATAACTAACCATAGTATAGAACGTTGGTGTTGCTCTCTGTTTTTCTCCAATTAGTTAGTTCTGGGTTCATTTCTCACATATACATTAGTACACAGTGAAATTCTTTGTTCTTCGCATATCCCAGGTTTGGTAGTAGGCAGGGGTCATGGTCCAGGGGTCGGGCCTTTTTTACTGCGCCTCGCTCAAGGGCCTAACTGCGTCAGCAGCCGACTTTCCCATCAGTGACTCAGAGCTTTAACACACTGAACCACCACCGCCCCTAGAAAACAGAGCTATTGTCAGAGGTGGGATTCAAACCCAAGTTGCACACAATTGCAGCCCGACTACCCGCCCCAAAGTTGGAGAACGCTTTTTATTTACATTATGGTATTTTATTTAACTAAAAAAATAATGAATTGTTTACCCACGCTTGCAATAAACAGCATTTACTGAACCCAGAATATTGTGCAGCTCCGCTTTTTGGAGGAACAGAAACGACGCTGTCAGCCTGGTTTAGTCGGCCGCTTCATCTTAATGCGGCTGCAGAAACCAGAGCGGACCACGTGTCCCGATCTCATAATGTTGTAAAACCTCACACTGTTGTGTTTCAGAAGCCCAGGTCTATCTAGGTTCTTGTTAGTTCATTCAGTGGTCTTAATCCTCACCTAGTGTGCAGTGTGCATCCGCTGTAAGGTTGCTGTCGTATTTTCTTTTTATGTTTCCCAAGCAGAGCTTCTAAATTGTATAAAAGTCACATCAAGTGCTTCATGACTTAAAAAAATTTTTTTTTTTTTGCAAGCTGAAGACAAGCAAGTAAAGCAACCATGGAGGATAAAGAAGTGGTGATATAAAACTCGTCAGTTTCCTCTGGGTTTTCTGGTTTCGTCCCATCTCTCAAAAACACGCCAGTTGGAGGATTGATCCTGCTAAAGCACTCGTACTTGTATAGTAAATGTCTTCATGTTCTCTGTTTATTTCCACTTCACACCCAGGACTACAATGAGGACAGGATTGGCTCAGACGGTTAAGGCTCTGAGTCTCTGTTCAGAAGGTTGTGGTTTCGAGCCCCAGCACCACTCAGCCACTGTTGGGCCCTTGAGCAGGGCCCTTAACCCTTTCCTGGCTGATCCTACACTTTGACTCGACTTTGACTTTTTCCTAGTTTGGATATGTGGGAAAAAAAAAAAACCTCCTTTCACATGTGACAAATATCTGAATCTTGATCTTTATTCATCAGGGTTTGACCGATTATTGACCTAGACATTGATCGATATTTAGCATTTTTACAATTATCGGTATCAGTAATTTTTGTTCTGAGTCTTCAGCGAACTCGCTACAATTTCAAAGAGGAACAGAAGCCATCTCACTGGAGAGCATGCTGAGCTTTCTGCACCACAATCTGGTGCTGCTACTAATTGAGACTCAAATCCAGCGCAAGTTCTACTGGTTCTGTTTTAGTAGGTTTTTTATTTATTTATTTTAATGTTTTTTTTTTTCTTTTTACATTATAAACCACTTCCAGGGTGCGGCTTCGATTCCCGCCTGTGTCTGTTTGCATGCAGTTTGCATGTTCTCCCCGTGTTTGGTGAGTTTCCACCGGGTACTCCGGTTTCCTCCCACAGTCCAAAAAGATGGAGATTAGGTTAGACCCATGCAATCAATTTCTCTTAGCTAATCGATAATCACAATGCATGTGTTTAGAAAGTGAGAGGAAAGAGACGGGGAGAACCTGGATGAGATAAATTGCAGGGGTCGACCGATAAACTTCTTTCAGGACCGATACTGATTGCATCCCAACACAAGCTACGGATCGAGTCCTGGAACCGCAGAACTGTGAAGTTTCTTTTTTGTTGTTGTTTTAAATAGCTATGAAGTGGACCTGACCCATGCCACATCTGTGTTCAGGCTTTTACATCGTTCGGTAACTCATGCTTTGAAACACAGTGCAATTATCTCTCTCTCTCTCTTTGATCTTTATTACAGGGATGTTATAGCTATTGTGTTTCACTGTGGATGCCCTGTATCCTTTCTCATCTCTAGACACAGAGCCAACCACAGAGCTCGGTCTCTTCCTCTGGTTTACAAAAGAGTAAGAGGAGCTCCAGAGATGAAAGGACGGGAGAGACTGTGGCTCATTCAGTCCACACTATGAGCTGGTTCTCTGTCTGTGTGCCCTAATTCAGAGAGCGAACATCCCTCGAGAGTGGCCAAATGCCATGAACGGAGAGGAACAGAGGGAAAGATGCATGGGAGTAGACGATGGCGGAATAGATAGTGGAGTGAGGAGGAGGAGGAGGAGTGCGAGTGAGTGAGTGAGTTCCCGGGATGAATGGGTGCACACACGGAGAAGAAAGACACGTGGCAGAACGAAGGAGGGATATTCTGAATGAGGGAGAGAAAGAAACCCGGAACGGAAGGAAGAGGAAGTAAGACAAGACGAGACGGAAGGACAAGTGAAAGAGAGACGTTAGAGGCGATGAATAACGCGCAGAGATATTATTTGTTTCTGTTTGTTTAGAGAGATGTCCTGATGTCATGGCTACCTACCTCTATTCCTGGAGATGTTTATTTTCGCAGCATTTCCAGTATCTCCAGTTTTAATATAGCTCATGTGGTTCATCAAGGAGGCTCAGGTGGTGGATTCTCTGGATTGCTGATCTCAGGGTCATCGGTTCGAGCCTCGCCCCCGAGAGGCTCGAACCGATGCTGGGCCGTGGGCAAGACCCTTAACCCGACGTCTATCTAAAAGACCCGGCCACTCGATCTTCCGGGCATCCCCAGTGCCAGGCCTAAGCCTTGGGAAATGGGTTGTGGCAAGGAGGGCATCCGGCTTACCCGTGCCAATAACTTGCGGCTTGAATGATCTGATTGTGGCAACCAAGAGAAAGGGAATAAACCCAAGAAAAAAATGTGGTCAATCAAGGGCAAGGTTTCAAATTGCATACAACCTTCAAGTACTTAAAGCCTGTTCTGTACACTAAAGTAAATACGCAGAGTAATACGTCATGTCTAGTAGCTTCATGCTTCATGTTTAGGGCTTGTAATGGAATGTCACGCGAATGAAGGTGTAAAACTGACTGACGATTGCGGAAGACTTCACGCACAGTACGCTGATGAGTACGTACAGTAGCCACAGTAAAATATTTGAATAGTGCAGACGTTTTAAAGAAGGCCGTACTTCTTCGGATGACAATATCCACCAAGGTGGCTTGGAGCCCACGCAGTCGATCCTGATCCTTAAAAATTGCCACCAACTTGCAGAATATATGGATCTATATGGATGGAGTTATTGCCACATCTCAGTCCTGACCTCGCTCTAAGCCATATTCACATAATTAGTCCAGTAAAGGAGTTCCTGGGAGGCCAGCGTTTCAGACGTGAAGCGGGCAGAAAACTTTCTACCTCCGTGGTATACAAGCACCATCTCATAACTGTTCAGGACAATCAAAAGTCCTGGTTTGACTTGAACACCCCTAGAATGTTTTGTTTGTTCACGCATCCTTCTTTTTTCTAATATACACATTCATAACCTAAACTGCTTCATACAATGTGTATTATATCTGAAATATATAGTGTATAAATAAATGAATATCTTACTTCTGAATAGTAATTGACATTGATACCTAAAACAGAAAGCTGTACTCGTACAATCAGTGCTATGCATTAAGTCAAGCGTGAAGCCGAGTGTTACTTCTTGAATACCGAAGTGTTAAAGTTTTCATGCTCACCGGCTGTGGTTGATATATATGTTGATGCACGGCTACTTTATAGGAGATTTGATCCCCTCGAAACAGTCTGCTGTTGATGCTGTGTTCCGCCTCTGTTGTGCTTTGTTTTGCCTAATGACTAAATGCAAATGTACATATGTAAATGAGTATGTGCTGGATGAATGACTTATGCTCTCGCTAGTCTCATTTCCTTTGAGATCAACCGAACCATTAATATTCTGGCTCAGATACATCAAACAGGGCAGCATCCGGTGTGACACATCTCAGATGGTACATTGCGTGTGCAGCGGAACATATTGCTCATACTTTACTTTCTTTTAAAGTTAATGTTTGTTACGATGACAACCGCTGATGCATTCTAAATCAATATTTAAAAAAAAATTCTATTCTGATCAGTTGGTTATTTTCTAACTGCATCTCTGATACTTTTGGATAGGTTTATATTAATGCACTATTTCTAAGATATCTCTATAATCTTGAATAATTTGTGCACAAATGGATGTTAAAATGGATCAAACGTGATTGTCATGAACGATCCTTTTTTTGAAGGTATATTGACCAAATATTGTTATGTTCAGCATTTGTATGGACAGAAATTCCTTTGAGTTTATGTTTTTTCTTATTGATTCTCTATAGCATGCTTTCTATGATTGTTTTTGTTTGTTTTTTAAATTAACTTTAAGAGATAGAAATCGGGGCCTCCGGGTGGCGCAGTGTTAAAGTGCTCGCCCTATCATCCGGAGATCGCCAGTTCGATTCCCGGGTGATGCTGTAACCTCTCGCAGCCGGAGGTCTAGAGAGAGCTGATTGGCCGAGTTCTCTCAGGGGGGGGGAGGGATGAGAGGTACTTAGTGCTCCTCCCACATTAATCACGGCTCTACAGCCAATCAGGGGCGTCTGTGAGCTCGCGCGAGCGGTTCGAAAAGATGTGGTTGGCTGGCGTCACGTGGTTCGGAGGAAACATGTGGTAGTCTTCGGCCCTCCCGACTAAGTGGTAGTAGCCTTAATGTGGAGCCCCCTAGTGACGGGGAGGAATTGGTCACGTGAGGGCACATCAGTGCCTTCACGTAACTCGACTTCTGGTTCTGTTTCGTGTTATTTATTTTCAATCTCTGTTCATACATCCCTCACGTTATAGGTTGACAGGTGACTAAAAGGGGAGTTCAAGTCAAACCAGAACTTTTGATTATTCAGAATAACAGAACTCAGTAAAAACTCCCTTTATTTCTCTCATATAATCCTCTGCTACACTAATGCACTTATCCCAGTGTTTCACTAGTGCTTGGATACCATCAAGATAGAAAGTTTTCTCAGGATACCGAGCCGTGATAAGACTGCCTGCTTCCAGGTTGAAGCGCCGGCCTCCCAGGAACTCCCTTAATGATCCAAACTTGTTGAAATGGTTTGGAGCGAGGTCAGGACTGTACAGTGGATGTGGCAAAAACTCCCAGCCGAGTTCCTGTAACATGCAAGTGGTGCTGGGGAATGATTGTGTGTAGAGTTCTCACAGACAGGTCCGTCTACTGTTCACTGGAATGGGCTCCGAGCCACGTCAGCCGGGATCATCGTTCACGAACATACTACGGCCCTCTTTAAAACATTTACAATGTTCAAATATTTTACTGCGGCCTAGAGTCTAATACCCGGACTGTGCTTTAAATCTTCTGTAAATGTCAGTTGGTTTTACGACTTCACTTCTCTGCTTATGAGGCGACTGCTTATAGTCCTGCTTCGACTTTAATGTGCTCCGTATTTTAGATTTTAAAGATTTAACAGTAAAAAAATAGAATTCATCATTTGGTTTTGTGTGTGTGTTTTTGTAAGTCCAAAGTTTCAGCTCTCTGCATTCATACATACTTTAGTTCCACTGCTCGGTATGTAGAGTAAGATGCTTCAATTAAAAGCTTAAATTTTTGAACAGTTAATACATTTAGGATGGCACCTGAATATATAATAAAACAACCTCAGATTTTTTACATACTTACATACGTAACTTTTTAAAGTTTCTACTTATAAGAAACAGCTTCAACAGATGCAGGTAAAATCTGAAACCCATCACTCTTTGGATTAGGATTTGAATTTGCCCATGTGCATAGTGTTTAAGGGTAAATAACAAGTTATCATGTCCTCTGTTTCTGTGGCCAGATGTGTCGGTCAGCCTGCTGTCATTGATGGTGACCTCATGTGGCCTGGCCCTGTTTGGTGTCTCGCTCTTCGTGTCATGGAAGTTGTTCTGGGTGCCGTGGCGCGACCGCTTCTGGCCGTCCAGTCTGAAGGAGCAGCATGGCGAGCAGCAGCCTGTACTGACCGAGGAGGAACTTTTAGAGCGCGAGTACAGCGCAGATTTCTTCAAGGACACCTCAGTGGCCACGCTGGTGCCCGAGTCGGCCATGAAGATCAGCCACACGTCACCGGACATCCAACTGGAGGCACAGACCAAAGCCAAGGAGCACAACCATGTGCATATTGCACGTGTGCAGAGGCAGATCACCGACCCCACTTCATCCGTCCGGTAAGTCCTGGTGGTGCGTTTCTAAAAGATGAACAAAATAATATTTGTTCCCTAGGATCGTTTGGTTGCTGGACGTTGATTATCATTATCAGGAAGCAAATAAATTCAGAAAATTGACATTGAACAACTTCTGCAGTGAACTTCTGTTCACCAGGAAACCCAAATGCACAGTGTGATGTCTGAAGCCTCCTCATTAACACACCGCAACACAAGCGGTTGTTTTTATAAACCTGTCCAGTACAGTGCAGCACGGATCCGCACGGTTAAACCTGTGTGTTTTTTTTTTACATTTTTTAAAAAGAGGTGTCTGACGGACGCCTGTGCGACCGTCAATATGCCAATACAATTTTTAAGGCAGCTAGCATCTGCTGTGTTTACAGCGTCTCAGTATACCGTGCTTGCGCTACTAGTCCTGTACCTGTTTGTTCTGCTAGCATGAGAGGGAACTGTCCGCTACTAGTTAATCAATGGCAGATGGACAGTTTTTGGACATATTTTCAAATATGCTTGGACAGCCGTTAATATACTTGGGTGGCCCACCCACTGTTTAAACATATATTAAACAACACTTTGTCTCTTTAGTATTTGCTTCTAAGTTATTTCGCCTTTCCTCTGAACCACCCATGTGGTAATCTTTCATTTCTTCTAGTCAGTGTTAGAGCGAGCCTCTGGCAACATGATGAAAGGATCATGACACACTTCATGGCTTTGTTTATGGCCAATCTGTGTTACAAAGCTAACTTAACATAAGGCTGAATCCCAAATCCCTATTTAATCCCTGAACAACGGAACTACTTGGTACCAAATCCCTATTTAACACCTGAACAAGAGCACTACTTGGTACCAAATCCCTTTTTACCCCTGAACAAGGGCAAAACGTGGTACCAAATCCCTATTTAACCCAGAAACAAAGGCACTACTTGGTACCAAATCCTCTTTTTACCCCCTGAACAAGGGCACTACTTGGTACCAAATCCCTATTTAACCCCTGAACAAGGGCACTACTTGGTACCAAATCTCCTAATTTAAGGCCCCTGAACAAGGGAACTGCTTGATACCAAATCTCTTTTTACCCCCTGAACAAGGGCACTACTTGGTACCAAATCCCTATTTCACCCCATGAACCAGGGGACTACTGGGTACCAAATTCCTATTTCACCCCTGAACCAGGGGACTACTGGGTACCAAATTCCTATTTCACCCCTGAACCAGGGGACTACTTGGTACCAAATCCCTATTTCACCCCTGAGCAAGGGCACTACTTGGTACCAAATCCTTATTTAACCCCTGAACAAGGGCACTACTTGGTACCAAATCTCCTAATTTAACCCCTGAACAAGGGCACTACTTCGTACCAAATCTCTTTTTACCCCCTGAACAAGAGCACTACTTAGTATATCGAACAAGGGATTGTATATCCTACATAGTGCACTAGCTTTCCATTTTACGCTAGTTTTGATTCGACAATAGTTAGTTAGCCGAGGCTACTCTAAAGAGGAGTAAGTGGAGACATGAAGAAAACGTACGAGATTTACAAGACAGTCCACTATCAACATGGTTGCCTTTTAGCTAAATAATAGCAGCAAGAGTTTACAACTACTTCCCCCTCTGACAGTAATACGTAGCTAAGGTGTACCTTGAAAACATGCAGACTTGTCTTTCTAGATCAACTCTGTAAGGCTGACTGATGTTATCCTTAAGCTAAACTAATAAAACTTGGCCTAAAAAGATTTCTTGACATAAAGGACTGCAAATAACTAACAGAACTTTTCCCCTGCTCGTCTCCTTCCTGCAGACATAACTCCATCCGGAGACAAATGAACCTTTCAAGCCCTGAGTTCAGCCCGGGTCAGTTCCAGAGACAGGAATCCTTATCAGGGCCAGGTCTGGGCCGGATTAAGCCGGAGCTCTACAAGCAGCGCTCGGTGGATACGGATGACAGTAGGAGACCGGACAGCTGTGGCCGTCTACACTTTGTCCTTAAGTATGACTGTGACCTGGAACAACTGATCGTGAAGATCCACAAAGCTGAGGATCTTCCTGCCAAGGACTTCTCGGGAACGTCGGATCCGTACGTGAAGATCTACCTACTGCCTGAGCGCAAGACCAAGCATCAGACCAAAGTGCACCGCAAGACCCTGAACCCTGTGTTCGATGAGGTCTTCTTATTTCCTGTTGCGTACGGCGAGCTACATTCGCGCAAGCTGCACTTCAGCGTCTATGATTTTGACCGCTTCTCACGGCATGATCTCATTGGCCAAGTAGTGGTGGACAACTTCCTGGATTTGCCGGACTTCCCTGGGGAGACAAAACTCTGCAGAGAAATTATCTACGTCACTGCGGTAGGTCTTTTTTTTTTTTTTTTTCTCAGTTAGAGCTGGTGCTTAGTGTCCTGTCCTTTTTTTATTTAATTTTTTTTGCGCATTTGTTAAAAAGCGATATGCATAATGTGTATCAATTCAACCAACCGAGGGTGAGAGCCATGCCAACAAACACGGTACACACAGAGATTAAAAGCATGTCCAAACTTTATTGAGGGGAGCACAAGTCGAAGCTGATGTACTGATGAGCAAAATAGCCTCCCTCGTTTGCACGCTTGCCTAAATGAATATGCAAATTGGGGCTTTTAACTAAATAGAAGATGTTTTCTGCACAAATTGATTTAATTGTGTGTGTAAATGAATACACCTGAAGGGCAAGTATCGAACTGTTAGAAACCAATTCGACATGGCTTGTTGTATTAAGAGCCCTTCTCGACAGGATGTCTGCGTAATTAGAAAGTTTCCTAAAATTACAATTGGATATTACTGTGGAAAGTTTTAAATGAAATATTGATTGCATGATCACACCCCTGAAGCTAACACCATAAAAATGAACAGTGGTTTATTTCGTTTTTTGTTGGTTCCTGATTTCCTCTCCAATTCATTGGATCTTAGGTTCGGTCTCCCATATCATATGACAGCTACTGACCAAATAAGAGGGCGAAGGCTATTATGTGAGGAATAGATGGTTTGCTCATAAGCTCATAGATGTGCATGACTGGCTAGTATCGTTGAAGAGGAGAGACAGTACGCCACTCCTCCCCCTTTCTGAGCGCTGGGCCAAATTAAATTTCTTGTACCCCTAGCCATGGATGGCTTTGGCATCACTGGGATTTAAACCCACAATGTAGGGTTTGGAAATCTGTCTTAAATCAAAATCTCGGTGGATGTAAGTACATTACCGTAGGTGTTGGATGTGATAAATTTTCATTCTCTGCGGACCGACCGTGAAGTTTGTGGGTGAGTACACTGTAAGTGAGTGAGGCCAAATTCCACAATCCTCGTTCCATATGAAAATGGTTATATTCCAAAGGTTATACTACAGTATGTCTGGATAAAGAAAAGCATTACATTTACACTTACATTTCTAAATACAGTGAAGAAGCTTAGCATGAGTCTCAGCTGAACTTTGGAACGCTTTCTTTGCAATGAACGAGGGTTGTGGAATTTGGCCCTCGTTACTAATTTTGTACTCCTGTTCCGAGTCACGCTCTTTGTGCAAAGAAGGTAAACTAATAATGACCAAGACCTATTGTAATGCACTTTATATGCATCCCAATTCTGATTTAGGCTTGACTAGACTTGAAAAAAAATGCGACCCTTTAATGCTTTTAAGTTGCACCACTTAAAAGTACATTGTCTCATAAACACAGATTTTGGCAATGCATGGAGCATGAGTTTTAAAAAAACCTGCTGACTATGAAATATTTTCATATAAGATCAAAAAAGGTAGCTTTGTTCGAGTTATTGGAGTCCTTTTCAGTTTTTCATTAGGGGTGTTTGCATACACCATATAACAGTTTTAAAAAAGCTGATGCTACGTTATTATCCAGCCAAGGGTCTCGAACACGTATTGGAAATCGATAGGATGAATCACTGCATTGATGTAAGTGCCAGGTATGATTATACAAACCACAAAACAAATTTGCATACTTTGACGGCAACATGTAAAAGAATCGATGCATAATTGGGTCAATGATACGGAAGGATGCCTCATGTGCTCTCGATTGTTTTTATCTAATTTTAAAAAACCAACTTTTTCGGAGAAGGCGCGTCACATCGGCGGCAAAGCCAGCTGACTCCGGCATGGAGATATTACAACCGGATCGATAATTGCTCAAGGACGTGTAGAATGGATGCAGCTTAATGCTGCACCGCTATGAGGGAATCGTCTCTGTGTGACATCATGAAGAGGGTAATTACCGGAGACATGGCGTATAGCATGGAGCCGAAGCGCGTCTTCATTCATTGTATCATCAGCGGTCCTGTAAAAGGCTGCAACTGTTCCGTGTAGAGTTTAAATATATGTTGTTTGCTCTTAATTACAGGAAATGAGGTCATCAACCTGTAGGCAAACTGACATTAAGAGGAAGCGAAGGTCTGAATGAATCCAAGATCCGGGCTAAAACGAGCACTGAGGGTTTACAGCGAAGGAAATGAGAGTGTTTGTTTGTTTGTTTATTTATTTATTTGTTGCTGTTGCTCGAAGGGCATGGATTATTTCTTAATTATTGTTTAATTAGCATCATGATTACGAGGCCAAGTCACTGTGGCGTTCTCAAACGCATCCTTGTTAAGCAATAAAAATGGAGACTGGCCATGAAATTATGCTAATTGCACTGTCGTGATGCTAGCAGCTCTCAGCGTTATTTCACCGCGGACTGCGAATGTCGGAAAGATAATGGGACCGTAATGAGACTCCGTGTGCTTAGAGGTGTCACGTTTCTTATTTTATTTTTTATTTTTATTAAACAGGACACATTCCGAACTGAAACAATCTGCCCTATAAACATTTTAGGAGCAGTTTACCCACAATACTTCTTTTAATGAGAGCTCGGTCGGTTCGGCAAACGTGACAGCTCAGCCAATTAGTGTCACAGACTCCTGCCTTCAGCTTGTTAGTCATCCTGACCATTTTGTACCATAGAGGATCGTGTGTAACTGTGCGCAAAAAGCAGTACAGAACCTCGTTCAAATAATGCTCAGGAAGAACCGTAGAAGTGATGCTAGGAGTCTGTCCTTCCCTGATCACTCCGTGCTTAAAGAAATAAAAGTATTTGGAAGGGTACTACTGGCTGGAATGATGGCTTAGTGGTTTGGCTTGATTGAGTGATTGCACAACTGACAAACTGTTTAGCCGTAACTCCTAAAACATAAACCTAAGAATTCATACAAATATTTTACTATGTAAATTATGTTTATTTTATCTGCATTATTTCCAAAAATGTGTGAAATCCATAAAAACAGAAAGCATCAAATGTGACATAGTTACCATAAAGAACTCAGTGAAACCTACTAGCTGTTGTGCTTATAAAACTGAACAAATCTGTATCAACCAAGCAGAGTTTTCATACCAAATATTGACTGTTTGTGTAATTACTCTTTAGTGTTCTTACAGAGGTTTTGCTTTATGTTTTATTTTTGTATGGTTGCGCA
This sequence comes from Clarias macrocephalus, assembly GCA_011419295.1. Lineage (NCBI taxonomy): Eukaryota > Metazoa > Chordata > Actinopteri > Siluriformes > Clariidae > Clarias > Clarias macrocephalus. The sequence continues at coordinate 14,485 of JAAGKR010010041.1, forward strand.
ATACTGCGAGTTAAACAGTGAGTAGGTTTTACTGAGTGTTCTGGAGAATATGAGTTCTTCTGGTAACTTTGTCACACTCGCTCCTTCCTGTTAGGAGTTTTTTTTGTTTCCATCTGAAAACTGGTCTGTCCTTTAACATGTTGATTCCTTTTTTAAATTTTTTTTTTTTTTTTTTTTATTTAGTCAATATCTAAGGAAATGAGATTAAAACGTGTAAGGAAAAATGTATAAATTATAATTATCAGTTTGTCCCTGATGAGCAAGCCGAGGACAACGGTGGCAAAGAAAACCTCCCTGAGATGTCAAAGGAGAGAAACCTTGAGAGGAACCAGCCTCAAAAGGACCCCCATTTAGGTGATAATGGATAGCAGTCATACTTTGTGTGTTAGAATATTTAAGTTAATATGTCTTAATAGAATATTTAACCAAAGTAAACTTCTATTAAGTTATGTTGGAAATAGAGACTGGTTGTGTACATAATAATGCAGACATGATAAACATACTGTACTGTATACTGTATTACACAATTTGTAGTAAAGGTATTATGACACACACACACACACACACACACAATGTGTTTCATTTACTTTGCCTTAAAATAATTAATCATGTTTGAAAAAGAATTTGAAGTAAGATGTTAAGAATTACACAAAATTATCACCTTTGTTAACGCAATGAAGACATTCAGGGACAGTCTAATCGTTCAGTTTGTTAAATCAATAAATCAGCGTATAATTCGGGTGATGGGTTTGAACCCAATCATCCCATTCAACCCATTCAATCAGTCAATTTCTTAATATCGCTGGAAAGTAAAAGTATTTTCCAGTGATATTATAAAAAGCGACTGATGATGGGTTGAATGAGATGATCTTCAATGTGATCTTCAGGAAATTTGGATGCCTTGTAGAATATTTTAGAATATTATATTTTCCTAGGGCTGAATGTGTTCAGGAAGTAAAGTGAAGTAAAATGAAAAAGGGATATTTCAAGCAAGAGTGGTATAAATGGATTAAAACATTTAAGTACTTTTATTTATCTGAAGCATACATAGAATAAACAGTACATTGTTGTAAAGAATGCTACTTACATTTTAATTGTACTTTACTTTTTAAATGCCTTATTTAAAACGCTGTAGCAAACCGGGGAAAAGTAAGCGTGTACCGAAAGTACCGGTACTGTGTACCAGTAAAAGATTCAGTTGCTGTCCATAAGCAGGAGCTTCTGCCAGCACTCTGACAAGTTCATGACTCCTCACGGCCTTGTTCGTGACTAACATGAGATATAAAGCTAACTAGCCTCTAACAATCCCAGTGAAATTCCTCTCTAACTACCTGATCAAGGGCACTACTTGTTGTGTGGAACAAATGATTGTACCCTACATAGCACAATAGCTTTTAATTGGGATTCAACCCTGAAAAAAGTGGAAACATAAAGAGAAACTTACAAGATTTACAGAGCTTTCCACTATCTCCATGGTTTATTTTACTCACTTTTTGGCTACACAGTAGAGTACCTGTAAGAATTTGAAACTACAGTATATCAGCGGGACTCCTCACTTATGGACTCATACCCGAAGGAAGAGTGCACTCATAAATAAAGCACTTGTTTTTGGGATTCTGGTCACAGAGTTAAAGATAAAATCTAGATATTAGGTATAAAATGCATAAACTGCATAGGTCATTGTCTTTCCAACATTTGGTAATCGTTCCTTACAAACGTCTTAACACTGACATTTCTCACTGAAGTTCTTTTTTTCCCCACAGTATTACTGTTATTATTATTCTGTATGATAAATAACTGGAAAATAAAATGATAAGATGAGAATTTTAGAAGTTAAATATATTCACTTGACAGACTTTAAGGCTAACAGGAACACAAGATATTCTGTTTACATTAGAAAATAATGGTTTGGCCTTTCTACCTTCTAAAAGCTCTCCTTCGAGAAGCCCTCTAGTGCTTTTTGTCTGTACATTTTCATAGAGCCTTTACAGCTTAGAGTTAAGAGTCTTGCTCAAGGGTTCGGCAGGAGTTCTCCGGTGGCCTTGTTCATTGCTACAGAAACAGAGTTGATTCTTAGCACCAAAACAATCTGCTGGTCTGCAGCCAACTTTTAGTAACATTAAGGGCTTGGGGTTGGCAAGAGTTTCTCCCTATCACAACAACTAAAACTATTTACCTGTACAGCATTAAATAAGATATTTTATACTAGGTCACACTCAAACAACTCATACTGTACCATTACAAGTACAGTTTGATTCGGTTGCTGTCCATAGTGCTGGAAAGCGGGGCGCGCACAGGCGACATGTTATGAGTATAGAGTACTGTATGTTTTATACTGCGTGGTAGTTCAGATATACTTAAACGGTGATCACGGCAATAAAAGTCGCTGTTTCTGTCCAATTAGAAGACTTCCTGGTCCATGAAGCTCTTAAACACAAATGGGAAACTGTCTTGTTTATGGCTTCTAACCGAGATAAGTGAGGATCCACTTTTCCTATGGAAATGTGCCAGCAAGGCGATTAAATTTGCCCATCAAGCCAAACCCTGTGCAAATACCAATCCTCTCTCTTTCTGCTGCTATCAGTAACCGTCTACATATTCAGACTGATCTGGGTTGAGGAGAGGAGAGGAGATCGACTTGCAAAAACCTCCTACATAAGATTACACAGGATGGTTATTAAAAACAGTTGGCTAGTTTCCTGAGCATATGTCAGTACTGCCGTTTGCCTTCATCCAGCATTGACGGCTCACCCCTTTGCATCTGTTAGCACTCGTGAAACGTGCGAGAGCGTAGTAGGAGTGTGTGAAATACTGTATTCATGGTCTGATAACCTGGTCGAAAAAAATGTCTCACGGTTATAAAGCTTGTATCTAGTTGAACGAAAGATCTTTTTTCCACAATCTTATAAAATCTCTTACACTTGCTCTGGAGCAACATTCTCTTGTTTGATAAAGTTAGGAACATTCTAGAAACAGCAGGCTGCACGGTACTTGGAGGATTTTTGTTTTCCCACAAGCACCTTGTGGTTACTGTAAAATCCTGCATCGATGTACCACAGTGCAGTTTCTACCAGCACTGAATCTACCATGGTGCAGAAATAGCAGTTGCTGTAGAGTGATTTAGGGTAAGTCCAATGGGACGGCTGGCAAAGCAAGACACAAAAGGGACGACAACCACTAGGGTAACATCCCTGGAACACCTCCATCCTGTAGTTATACACGCTTTGATTTTAGTGTGTTGCAACCATCTAAACCGCCACTGGCGTCTTGTTCGGCATCCCAGATGTTTGCTTCAAAGTCTTACAGTAGCGAGCACCCGAGGCCTTTCCAGCCCTCATACTGTATATATAGGTCATATCTGTTGGGACATGCTGCTTTAGACCAGCCAGATTATCTTCATAAATACATAAATCAGTTTTCAAAAGACCTGATTTATGTATATGGCGCCCTACATGCAAAAGAACTTTGTTCTACCTACATTTTGGATTTGGCCTCATATCTGCGTAAGGTAATTATTATATTAGACATAAATAGGTTAAATGTATAGATTTGAAGTGTACACCTGCTAACGCTCGTTCTAAAAAAAGAATCAGAATGAGAGGATATTTGAAATTTGCATGTGGTTTTCATTAGTTACACTTTTTCTACACAGTCGCATGGCACAAGTGGGCGTAAGAACCCCCGGCGGTAATACTACAGAGGGAAGTGTTTCCCTGCTCCTCCGAAAGATGAAAGTGATGTCAGGTCTATTGAGGAAGATGAAAACGTTTGGCGTTCGCACGTGCTTTTCACACTCTTTGTACACAGTTCTCAATTCCATGATTAAGGTTTCTGTGCACTTTAATCCTCCTCATTTTCACATTTAGAAGTTAAAACAAGTCTAGTCCCCTCAGAATCACGAGCAGGCAGCTTTAAGCAGCAGGGAAAAAGTTAAAATGTTTGTATGATATGTAGGTTGTGTTAAATTTAAGCAGCACAGTTTTGTGTAGGGGCGGCACGGTGGTGTAGTGGTTAGCACTGTTGCCCTGCACCTCCAGGGTCCTGGTTCGATTCTCATCTCTGTGTGCATGGAGTTTGCATGTTCTCCCCGTGCTTAGTGGGTTTCCTCCCACAGTCCAAAGACATGTAGGTTAGGTTAGGTTAATTGGCGTTCCCAAATTGGCCGGAGTGTGTGTATGTGTGTCCTGTGATGGATTGGCACCCTGTCCAGGGTGTACCCCGCCTTGTGCCCTAAGTCTCCTGAGATAGGCTCCAGGCCCCCGTGACCCTGAGTACATGCTTAAGCAGTATAGAAGATGAGTGAGTTTTGTATAGGCACCATAGCATAGCTGAATGACGATTAAAAGTATATGAGTTTATGTGGAAGCTTTGTTGAACTGTACATCAAATTGTGCATTTGGGTTTTCAAATATGTCAGGTAGAATAAAAGTTATCATTACTTTTATAACATGTACATTTTACCCTTCCGGGAATATAAGCAAAAACATTGCAAATATGTAGAACCTTTAAAAACGAGCATTTTTTTGGTCATAGAAACAATCAAAAACAACCATAAAAACATGCGCTCATGTGTATCTGTGCTATATATGTGACCCATTTTTTATTTTTTTGTTCAGTCATGTTTGTATACACGAATACATGTCATTCTACACTGCACAATCCTAAGCCCTATAGTTCTCAAGGTCAGCCTTTATTCTTCTTAATCAGGGCACAGGATTATCCATTTTTACGGCACCCCTGGAGCAGACAGGGTTAAGGGTCTTGCTCAGGGGCCCAAAAGTAGCAACCTACAGTAGCAAATCTGGGGTTCGAACTGCTAACATTCCGATCAGAAACTCATTGAGACACCACTACCCCTACAACAACAACAACAAAAAAAAAAACAACACAGGGGTACCTCGGCATTCAAACACCCGGCCTCTTTCATTTTCCCCTTATGAACTGTAATTTTGCAAAAAACGTGCCTCAGTGTACGAAGCAAACTCGAGAAATACGAGGCGTCCACCCGGTCGTGCATACATGAAGTTGAGTGTGCGTCCAGGAGCTGTTCAAAACTCATTTTGGTCAAGTTATGAAGCACATCAGCGAAAAGAAAACGGAGCCAATTTCAGTTTGGTTTTTAAAGCATCCTTTTTCAGGAGGAATCATAAATTAAGGTTAAGTGAGGTTTAATATCTATTTATTGTATAGTTCACTTCATTAACATGCTTTTTCTAAATGTTTAGATTTTTTTATATACAAAACTATGATTATAGTGCTTGAGATCGGTAATATTATATATTAATATAATACATTTGGGTGGCTGGAACGGATTATCTGCATCTACATTATTTCCTATGGGAAAATGCGTTTCGCAATACAAAATTTCGCCTTACAAACTCGTCTCCTGAACAGATCAATTTCCTATGCCGAGGTACCGTTGTATATATTCATTAGAAAATCTGCAAAACAAATAATGGCTAAAATTCTATGGGTTTGAAGGGCTACCATTTAACAAAGATGAGACGAAAATATTAAACAGTAAATGATGAACACTGGTTAAACCAGAACGGAATGATAATTACTTATTTTGTAGGTTGTGACCCATGCGACTAGCATTAGTGTATAATTAGAGAGCAATAAAAGATGTACGCTCTGTGATGCTGTTACTATCAGCGGTCATAAAACCAGGACCGGTTTTGATCTCTTAGGCAGAGAATCAAGCACAAGGATTTGTAAAGCCAGCTTTACTTTGTACTCTGTCATTTCTATCTTGTCTATCATTAGATGAACGTTATCCATCTTCATCAACATGGAGAAGAAGTTATTCCACAGTGTGCTATAGAATGCAGAAAAGATCTTTATTAGGATCATCTCAGTTTTGACAAGGAATCATTTACAAAGACCAATTAAAAATAAATTGCAGGCTTATACTGGTGCAAATCTGCCAGCAGTGATGTCTGACATTTCTGAATTAAACCTGAACTTCAGCTGTCTGTCTCACCCGGCGTGTCTGTCCCTGATGGCCATCGCCCACTGACAAACCTGACTCTTCACTTTGCACTCTGTTTACATTATTGGAAAAAAGATTCTAAGAGCATTTGTCCTTTTATTTCCACCAATCTGGTCCAATCAATCGTATTGACGTCGTTAAGCTTAGATTCATCCTTTGTATTGGTATAAATGAGACTGAATTGTATATGGCATGGCAAGTCAATTTAAAGAGGTAAAAATGCTTTTAGAAATAATGAATAGATTCCTTCCTGCCGTTTCAAACCCAGACACGAAATCCGTAATAACATTCTGCCGTACCGTATGTAAATCATCGCGTTTGATCAGTCGAATTTGTCCTGTAAATCCCGGGGCCACCTATAAATAAAACACAAGCCAGTTAATATATGTAAAGGTCAATCCATTACTCCCAGCTAGAGAGAAGGAGACACAGAGACAGATATTGAAGGACGAGTGAAAGGTCAATCAGGATGATTTACTGATACCAAATGAGCTGTCAGGAACGTTCACATCCGCAAAAAAGGGATATTTTCCTGCCCTGAGATTCGTGATGCCATTCTACAGGAAGTGTAATCGCATACATATACAAAGACACTCTCTTCTCTGCAGGACCAGTATAAAGCTGTTCATTTTACTCTGCTAATATGTGATCTTGTTTACGTTTGCATTAGTATTTAAGCAACAAGACTACTGGATGAAATGTTCAGATGTCAAAAGTCTTTTCTTTGCATTCCCTTTCTTACTTGTGTAGCGTAAAAAAAATAATTTTTTTATCCCTGTTCTTAAATGAAATCAACATTCAAGACATCCAGTATTTAAATAAAATGTGACGGAGTATGACGACATAAGGCATTATGCCTTTTTCCCTTTTTTTTTATTTTTTATGTTGACACGCGCTATTTTTTCCTTTTCTGTTGTTCAAAGGAACAAGGTCAGAACCTTTTTTCCTTTGAACAGCAATGAAAAGAAAATAATAGAAAAATAGCCGGTGTCTACAGTACATTAATAATCTGTGTTGCCAGATTGGGTGGTTTCCAAGTAATCGAGCTGCTTTGTTCTCATCCTCTGCTGGAATAATCTGTTTCAGGTGGGTTACAAAAAGGCAAATTTGAATGAAACAAAATATGTACATATAGATAATTGACCTATGCTATGAGTTATAATACTGCGCTATCTATTATTCATTTGTTTTATTAGAGTGGGTGGGTTTCAGCACTGCCTATGCAGGATTCTATCAGTGTGATCTGGCAACCCTGGTGACAACAGAGCAAACATGAGATTGAATTGCAGCACAGGAGAGTTTGAGCAAGTAAAAATATTATTTGTGCACATGCGAAGGAGAGTTTTTTTTGCTTAGCAATGGGGCCAAAATGTAACTCCATATGCAGCAGCGGTAAAACTGTATGTTGCACTAGGATGGTTAAACTTTGATAGTAACCTGTGCTGGAGAGAGTTTGGTATGGATCATGGATCACTATAGTCTGTTATACCACTACTTGACAAACTCACTCCACACCACCAGAGGTCCACATCACCTGACTACAGTACTGACCTACTTAAAAAAAAAACCCACCGATTACTTATTTGGAGACTAGCTGAAGTACTTGTCCTTGACAGGAAAAGAGTTTGTAGAATTAGTTAAATGGTTTAATGGTTTAATGTAATCAGTGATATCATTATTTTAGGTTGAACCCACGTACATGTCTGCCTGTAACTAAGATTTTTTATACTGTAATTTTACCAAATTTTGTTTGGTCTGACAACATTATATGGTACTTGGTTACTTGAATCTACTGTCACTTCATCTTGTTACAATCAATGGAAATTATGGGAAAGTTTATGTTTACGCCGTATTTATACTAAGTTGTATTTAGTATAACTTAGTACTTAGTTATACTCAGACAAATACACACAGATAAGAAATCGAAAAATTAGATTAGAGAAAGTTTTGTCTTCAAATGACGCCAGTGCGTTAAAATTTTATTTTAACTATTTTTTCAGTGGTGAAAACAGGAAAAACTTCTCCCAGGAAAAAAAATTCCTATTATGTATTTAATTAATATCTTTTGGTGCAGGTGTTTGTTTACATTGAGAAAGTAGCTTATTTAGAGCTAATTTTAAAGCAGATTATTATCCGGCACTTTACTGTTACTGTTTGATTTCACTTATGGTGCAGGTTAAACTTATGGTAGATATAAGGTAGATGAGTATTGCAACAGTTTCATTAAATTGTGACCAGCCAGTTCTACGTGATGCTGCGACAAAATCTGGCTGGACAGACAGACAGACAGACAGACAGACAGACATACAGACGGACAGACAGAATTTTTTCTGAGACTGGTTTCGCATCCTTCAATATATGAAACGTAAAGATTTCATTGAAAGCGTGAGTTCTGACCAATGTACAAACAATGTATTTTCTTTTATTTATATAGATAGACTGTTAATACTTGCGGACTACACTAGACTATACTCTAAAGTCTTGCCTACTTTTGCAATTCTGAGCTATTTGCTTATTTCCTTTGCTATTTGCTAATTCCAGTATTTTACATCCCAGATTGTGCAGATTGTTTGCTGTTTTTTTGTCTGCCTTTTTTTTCACTTACCTTTCTTTTTTGTTTTTTTGCTTTTTTTTTTTCCAGTACATTTTCCCAATTTGGTGTCATTTGGACCACACATTGTTGTTATTTGGTTGTTACATGGTAGTAAAAGTGCAATAATTCTAAAAAAAAAAAAATAATAAAAATAAAAAATTTAATTAATTAATTAATTAATTAATGATAAGTTGAAATTCTTTACTTTTTTACTTAAACTGAAGTTAGAAAAGTGCAAAACATTTAACAAAAAATACACTTCAGATCGCACATTAATTTAAGTTGGACTGATAAGGCTAATAACAACAGCGCTATTCCAAATTGCTGAAATGTTAGCTAGTATTGAATCTCGGAATTTAAAATATTTGTAGCTATATTTGTAGCTATATATTTTTGTTTGTTTGTTTGTTTGTTTTGATTGTTTGTTTTTTGTGTAACCCAGTAAAACTTAAAGAGGTTGAGATACGTTGTTTTGCAAATGTTTTGTTCATTTTGTACGTTTTTACTATCTAAAAGTTTGTTTAATTAAATTAACATTTTTTCTGTTAATAAACAGCTTCATAACTATATACATAAAATATATAATCACCAATAGCAAAATCAACAGAATTATTATAATTTTTTTAATAAAAATCAAGTTATAGTTGTACGCTGTGTATTGTTTTAATAAATCATATGAGTACAGACATATTTATTAGATCACTGTAGTGTAGATAAAAGATTCAGTGATATGAAGTTATCCTGGTTACATTTATATTATTCTTACAGTACATACCTCTATTCATTTGCGCTTATCATAAGCAGTCCGTGTCAGTTTTTTGCGATGACGCACACCTTTAAAGGGTTCTTAAAACAGACTAGAAGTGTTTGAGGAGCTCCAGAGGGACTTGTGAGTCCAGATAATCACCCAAGATGGACTGCCTGCACTCTCTCTTAGCCAATATTGAACCTCTGCACAACCGTGCTGTAATCTCATTGACAGCTCGCGAGTGACCATAATTTCACAGCTGACTTGATTTAAGTGCTTATGAGAATGGAGGCGACTGTTATCCTATAGTCTACAGACGGAAGGGCGTGATTGAATTAGCAAGACTGAGAGGAGCTGTGGATTTGCAAAAGCCCAGCCCTTGGCTCATAGAAAGGGGCTGAGTCCTAGAAGCGTTTCCACACAGTT
>JAAGKR010010042.1:0-24241 GCA_011419295.1 Clarias macrocephalus
ACTCACTGCATTTTAAACCTGAGAAATGAGCAGTGAGAAATTCAGAGCAGAAGTCAAAATCCCAGAATGCAATGCAGCTTTACGTCGCCTTACAATGAGTTCGGTCTCACGTGTTAGTTAGCCATCGATGTCATAACGAGCGGACTGATGCTGGTGGTGAATTAGTGTAACGATTTGGAAGTGAGAGAGATGGACAGAGTAACGCGCTAAAGCGCCGCCGCATCACTCTGTTTAAACAGATGCCAATGAATTAATGAATAAACAAAGTCTGCTACTAGTTTTACTTGATCGTCATGAATAATGACTCACTCACTCATCATCTATAGCACTTAATCCTGTACTCAGGGTCACGGGTGGATTGGAGCCTGTCCCAGGAGACTTAGGGCACAAGGCGGGGTACACCCTGGACAGGGTGCCAATCTATTGCAGGGCACAAACACACACACACACACACACACACACACACACACACACACACACTCAAACACTCATTCACACATCACGGCCAATTTGGGAACGCCAATTATCCTGACCTTCATGTCTTTGGACTGTGGGAGGAAACTGGAGTACCCAGAGGAAAGACGGGAATCGAACCCGGACCCTGGAGGTGCGAGACGACAGTGCTAATCACTTCACCACTGTGCCACCTCATGAATAATTAATTTTATGAATAATATCCATGTGTTTACTCACTGCCTTGTGTACAACCAGATTCCTGTTATTTTCCAGGAGTGTTCAGTGAATTGTTGCTTGAGTGGTGAAGGTTATGAGCTTATATTCCAATCCCATGATGCTCCTGTCATCCACGTTTAGGAGTCTAAAGCAGTGAAACTGGCCGTGCTCTCTGTGAGAAAGGAGAGGCTCGTCCTGATCCCGAGCCAAGCCTGTGAGCTCCAGCAGGTGGAAGTGGGCGGACAGCGCTTTTCTCTGATATTTAAGTTTCATTGTACTGTCACACGAGCAAGGACGTGAAAGGACGTGTCCAGGTGGCTTCACACACCTCTATGATTGGTGGGAACCAGCTCGGAAAAGAAAAGAAAAGGATGACAGAAAGAAAAGTCTGATGGAAATGTAAATCGACAACATGAAGCCTTTCGGAATTGAAGATTTTCGGGATGAATAATAAAAAAAAAATTATGGATCACTTTTATTTGGTAATATATTTGGCAGGGACATTGTACATTAATTCACATTTCTGTAAATGTATCAGAATTAGACAAACGGCTATTTTTCATCTGCAGTCCCTGGGAAATAAAATGTCACTATTATTACTATTAACAATAACAATAACATCACATTATAATCATCAAATCTGAAAACTCCATACAGTATACAGGACGCCCTTCCTGACGCAACACTCCCATCATCTCTGGCCTTGAGACTACCAGACCGCGTTTATTAGATCTACAGCCTTGACCACATTTACCACAAAACATTTAGGTCACTAAACACTAAACATCAGGAAACTCCTTCAGTGAGACGATATTTTAAAACTCATTAAAAACAGTGTTTTCGGTTTGTGAGCGCGCACCCAGATTGCACCCAGACTTTTATAGCACCACCTGTTGGTTTGGTGGGTCATGTGGACGAAAGATTTTTTTTTTTTTTTTAAGAATAAACAATTTCAAATGTTTTTAAATGTTTTAAATATACCCATATGTGTGTGTGTGTGTGTGTGTGTGTGTGTGTGTGTGTGTGTGTGTGTGCACTAAGCCTTAAAGTGGAAAGTTAGATATTATCATTTAAAACAAAGTTTAAATATGAACATTTGACTGACTTTAGTTCCAAAATAACGCATGGAAAAATGACCGTTATGTTTCTAAAACATGCAGTATAACGTAGCCTGTAGACTGGATAAAAACCACACGTTAAACCCGAGCTAAACGCAGACCGACATGAAATCGAATTGAGCCGTGAGAGCGGCCGAGATTTCCGTTCCTCTGCACACGATCGTCGTTTCAGTCAGTGCCCGCGGAGCGTTAACATAAACTTCTAACTGCATCTTGGACTTTTTTTCGATTTTCTTCCAAATTTACAGTTCCTGTCTTTCAGCTGTCCTTTTCCCAGGCCAACCTGTTCGTCTGTCCCTCGGCCAAGCTTTCCATGGAACTGAAATGTCACAGACCTGCCAGTGTTTTGTCTTTTTTTTTGTTGTTGTTGTTGTTTTTTTTTTAAATGTTTTTTGATTCCTGGAATATTCCAGAGCTTTGTCATCCGGACACGGGGTGCCGCTTGGAAACACGATATCGGACATTTGCACCTTAATTCTTTAAAGGTTTTGGAGAAGAGGACAGACTGAGACGCACGTAGACACAATTCATCCTGCGTTTCTTTTATAAACTAAGTGCATGTAGCACCGAGCTCGGGCAGATCCGTGTTTTTATATACAAGACTTATTTAAACCTCATTTACCTAAAGATTTCAAGGAACCAGGAATCACCAAAACATCTTTCAAGACCCATGAGGTGACTGCAAACATCCCTGGAGGTGTACTGGAGCCACGATGAGCCCCGATGAGCCCCGATGAGGCCTGTTCCTCCAGAGGAATTCTTCCTTTTTGGTGTTTCTAGAGCCGTTGCTCTACAACCTCTGCTTAACTGGGTAAAGATCTGGAAGCTGATGGCCATAAGATGTGATTTATAGTATTATTATAGTGTTTTTATCCTCAGTATCCAGAAAGAGGCCACGCCCACCAGGATGATGAATTTGATAGGTAGAACTGTGGATGATTGATTTGTAGTGTTTTCTTGTTGAAGAGGACCAGTTGAGACACACACCATGAGAGCAGAGCTGGAAGTGTAAGAGTAAGAAGTTTTCCTTTAATCTGTCACGTGTCTGGATATTGTCATATTGATTTAAGTTTTTTTTTTTTTTTTACAGATGAGTCTTCTCCATCCGATCAGCGCTGACTCAAGAGAGAGTGAGCGGAAAATGTTTCCCAACCTGCGAGGGATCTCATAATTCAATAAAAAAACCTATGGGGAAAAAAACTGGAACCAGCGAAGACTCTGAAATTATTTTTAGTTCTCAGGTTTGTTTGGAATGCAGTAAGAGGCTTTTTAAATATCTGTAAAAAAAAAATATCGCAAAAGAAGAAGAAGAACAGAGATGCAGTGAGCAGGAAGGCAGCGTCCACGACACACAATGCGTTTGGCTTTTCCTCTAACTCTAGAACGTGCTGTAACGCTGCTCTCTTTACCGGTTATATCAGAAACAGACCAGGTTTATCCAGGTTTAAAAAGTTCAGTTCATCACTTTCAAAACAAAGAATTAACATAATGGTTGTTAAAATATATGGGGCAAAAACACTCATGTACATATTAAACTGTTTCTCAGTCCAGTCCCGACTGTGTGGAATTAAAGCTTCACTCTGATCCTGAAGAATATTCCACTGTAGTCGGAGTATGAAGCAGTTAATCCTGGAAAGAAACAAAAACCTCAAACTGGTGTAAGTGTCAGACGCGTGAGTACTGACCAGCCCGAGCTCACAGACGGTCATGTGTTTCAGATCCAAACATCCCCCCTCCAGCTGGCACAGAGCCCAGATCTCACACTCTCGCGCTCTCACGCTCTCGCGCTCTCGCACTCTCACACTCTCACGCTCTCGCGCTCTCACACTCTCGCGCTCTCACACTCTCGCACTCTCACACTCTCACACTCTCACGCTCTCGCGCTCTCACACTCTCGCGCTCTCACACTCTCTCTCTCTCGCGCTGTTAGTTAGTTAATTAGCTAGTTTGGTTCTCTCACTTAATCAGCGTCTTTTGTTCGTAGTTAGTAAATTAGTTCGATAGTTTCTTTATTTCTTTTTGGTTCTTAATTAGTTAGTTGGTTAGTTAGTTTCTTTCATTCTTAGTTAGTTTTCCTACTTTGTTTGTTTCTTTCTTAGTAAGTTAGTTAATTTCCTGCTTTCTTAGTTAGTTGGTTACTTAGTTAGCTACTTTGTTTGTTAATTTCTTTCTTAGTTAGTTTCTTGCATAGTTAATTAGTTAGACAATTAGTTCATTTTTTTTCTTTCTCATTAATTTAGTTTATTTCTTTCTACGTTACCTGGTTTGTTTGTTTGTTTCTTACTTAGTTTCCTTTTTCTTATATAGCTAGTTAATTAGTTAGCTTGTTTGTTTGATTCTTTGTCTTTCTTAGTTAGCTAGTTAATTAGTAAACTAGTTAATTTGTTTCTTAGTTAGGGAGTTTGTTTGTGTTTTTCTTAGTTAGTTAATTATTTAGCTAGTTTGTTTCTAAGGTAGTTAGTTATTAAGTTACTTAGTTTCTTTTTTGCTTCTTTCTTACTTAGCTAGTTTTTCTTTCTTATTTAGTTAGTTAATTAGTTTGTTCGTTTGTTTGTGTCTTTCTAAGTTAGTTAATTTATTTATTTCTTATTCTGTTTCGTTCATTCTTAGTTAGTTAGTTTTTTTCTTAGTTCGTTAGCTAGCTAGTTAGTTATAGTTAGCTAGTTATTTAGTTTGTTTCTTTTTTATTTAGTTAGTTTATTCCTTTTTAAGTTAACTATTTAGCTGGTTTGTTTGTTTCTTAGTTTCTTTATTTTGTATTAAGTTAGTTTCTTTCTTTCTTATTTAGTTAATTCATTATTTCGCTAGTTTGGTTAGTTTGTGTCTCACTTAGTTTTTCTTTTTTCTTGGTTTATTAGTGAATTAATTAGGTAGTTTGTTTGTTTGTGTCTTTCTTAGTTAGTTAATTTGTTATCTAGACTGTTTCTTTTTTTATTAGGTAGTTAGTTACTTAGTTTCATTCTTTCTTACTTAATTATTTATTTTCTTAATTTGTTAGTTTCTTTCTTTCATTTGTAGAATGAAAAAATATAAATAAACTCATTTGTAGTTAGTTAGTTTATTAGGTGGCTGTTTGTTTGTTTGTTTGTTTGTTTCTTAATTAGTTTCTTACTAAGTTAATTAGATAGCTAATATGTTTGTAGGCAGCCTTCCCTTCTGCAAGTATGAAAAAGGGCGGGGCCACGGTAATGGGCACAGTTTGGTGAATGGTGGCGGTGGGCAGACTGGGCCTACATCAGGAGCACCTTCAGCGAGCTTCCTCAGCTGGCTCCTCTCATGAACGGCCAAACCGACGCCTCCCAGCTCTCATTGGCACGGCGACAAGAGAAGTTAGTATCAGGAAGCTCATAGGAGCTGCTGCCCACGCAGGCCCACTCTGCCACCGCCGCCACCGTTTACCAGCCCGTGGCCGCATGCCAGTGGCGCACTGCCCACAGACCTGCACGTGCAACCCTTTCCTTCCCTTATTCCCTTCCTCCCTCCTTTTAACCCTTTCCTTCCCCATTATCCTTAATAAAATTAAACCCTTTTCCGTAAGATTTCACCTCGTGTCCTGGTTGTGGTGCCACCGTTGAATCAAACCCGTTACATTAGTTAGTTCGTTTCTTTCTTCCTTTCTTAGTTATTTTCATCATTTCTTTCTTAGTTAGTTACTTCCTTTTTTCCTTTGTTCATTGGTTAATTAGTTCGTTTCTTTCTTTTTCTTTCTTCCATAGTTATTTAGTTAGTTAATTTCTTTTTTCTTTCTTTCTTATTCAGTCAGTTAGATTGTTTGTTGGTTAGTTTGTTTCTTTCTTTCTTTTCACTAGGTAGACCAAGGTGGTGGCATGTACACATCGCGAGCCTCAGCGTCTCTACAGATACACTGTACTGTGTTTGTGCTCATTTACGCACTTTTCTCCTGCGTCTCAGTTGTGTGTGTATAACCTACGACAGACAGTCACTTTTGGACGACAATGACTGTACTCGCTGCATTTCATTGGCTCATGTATGTTGAACAATGACAGTTAAATCTAATCTAAAGCGAGGGGTTGTGAGTGTTTTAGTGCGACTGCTGTTCAGCTGAAGATTCCACACATCACATACCGCTGATTACTAATATCACTAGAATAACGCTTTGGTTACCGGTGTAGCTCTGTCTCAGTCTCCCCTCTCTTTCATCTCTCTTTGTCTTTCTCCATCTTTCCCAGTCTCCATCTCTACCCCATCACTTTCCCTTTCTGTCCCCGTATCCTTCACTATCTATTTCTGTTAATGTCTTTCAATATCTGTATCCCTCACTGCCTTTCTCTCATCTCTCGCTCTCTATCGCTGTCTATTTCTCTCTCTCTCACACACACACACACACACACACACACACACACACACACACACACTCTCTCACAGTTTCTCTTTCTCTTTATTTCTGTGCGTGTGTGTGTGTGTTTGATGAGATGATGGAGGAAATCCAGTAGACAGGGAGAGAGTGAAGTGAGAGGAGTGAGCGAGGGATTGAGCGGAGGAGTGCACCTGTCTGAGCTCACACTACTACACTTTTACAAAAAAAAAAAAACTTGAATTATTATTTTTAAAAAGATGCTGTAAGTGAAGTGTTAGTGTTATGATGGTATACTTTCTAAAACATTTCTGATTAGAGGTTTTTACATGAGGCTTCATTTTCTGGGTCATGTGATCACATGGGTATTTGCTCCATCCCCAGGCGCTCTGTGATGAGCGGAGCAGGTGCACATGCATTGCAGGCGGTTGGTATGGAGCGAGATAGTAAACACTGAAGCGCGGCCTTGAAAGCGTGGCACATTTTTGGGCGAGAAAATGAAACAATCCAACCCTGAATCCTTTTCACAGACACGGCCGTGAAATTATATATATAAGTCAGCTGTTAGAACTGATGCGCTTTCCAGTTACGTGCTTCCATTCGGTGTTAATATCTCATATAGTTTCACATTTTGTTTGTTTGCTTGTTTTTTCACCTCCTTGTTTTCTGTATTTCTATTATTCTTGCTTTTTTTTTTTAAATCAATAATAGAATCCTGAAACATACTGATTTTATTGATCCTTATAGAATTGGACTGCCTGGATAAAATATATATATATATTATATATATTTATTTCTATATATATATATAAATCTCTCTTACTGGCACCAAATTGTTTTTTTGTTGTTGTTGTTGTTGTTTTTTTTACCATGCCTGTGAAGAAAAAAGGGAGGAAGAAAAATGTCTGCATGTCTTTACCTAAACAAGCATTCTTGTGAATCGGTATCTGAGTTATTTATGATTTTCAGACAGATTTTTGGCAGAAGATTTTCAGCGTGTGTGCTCGTCATTTTTCTTGTCCTGACATTTAACTCTTTCCTTTTCTCTCCTTTCAGCCTTTTGGCTTTATTTAGGCTTAAATCTGAGCTTATCACCTTCTTGATGTCCAACATATCTAAAGAAATCATCATGAAAAAGCTACATGCATTTATGTTTAATAGTGTTTTAAAAAAAAAAGGAAAAAAAGGTAAATATGATAGTATAAATCTACTGGATAGTTCAGGACAATAATACAAACCTTTTACATTTATTCCACGTTACTTTGAGTCTAAATATGTTCAGAAATACATATTTTTCCATATAATCTGTGTATATTTTTTAACATGCAAGTTCTGATTTCGACTAAATCATTACACATCATGCTGAATGTGACTCACTCACTAGCGAAAGCGTTCGTGCTCAAGCCTCGCCTCGCAGGAATGCGTTTCCACGCCTCTGTGACTTCTCTAGTTTCCGTTACAGGACTTTGTGAATTCTGGAAAGGGTCGATGGAGATGTTTGCTCAAACGTGCGCTCATACGCCATCCTCTTATGCTTTCTATACAGAATGACGATTGCGTCAGGCAGCTGGACATCTCCGGTAGTCATGGTGATAACTGTTTATTCTGGTCAACTGTTTTATTGTACATTAGATCTTAATTTAGTATCACTGAAAAAATACAGAATAAAAAAATAGAAAAAGATTTCAGAAGTATTTAAATGATTATATGTTAAGATAAAATATTTTTATAGTCAACATCAGTGTAGCGCTAATCCTGGATTCTAGGTGTTGTAGTTTTTGTATAATTCATTAATGTAAGTTTGAAAGTTTTAATTTTTTTTACTGGGGTTAAGTGTTAAAAATTATGAATCAAAAACATGCTCTTTCGTTATTCTGACATTTTAGATGTGTATACTGTATATACTTTTCTATTAAAGTTCAGTGGAACCTCGGATCGCGAGTAACGCGATTTACGAGTGTTCCGCAAGACGAGCAAAGATTTTCAATAAATTTTTCATTGGAAACCGAGCGGAAGTCTTGGTTTACGAGTGCCGAGTATCATGTATCACGCATGAGCTCTTGTTTTGACACTGAGCGTCACATGATCACATGCTCTGCGGAATTGTGGGTAATCGTCTCCCCTGCTGCGTCTTAGTGCTTGTCTCTTACTGGTATAATCAACGTCTCCCTCTCTGTTTCAGCGTGTCTCATGTGTGTGTGCGCGTAATTTGACACCGACACCGACACAAACACACACTCTCTCTGCTTCACACACACACGCAGACACTCTCTGCTTTACACAGAAAGCTCTGCTCTGTCGCGATTCTTTTCAAAGGTAAGGTGCTGGCTCATTTGTTTGTTTGTTTTTTACTTTACAGCAGTGATTTCGACAGTATGTGCTCACGCGAGTGTCATTAGAGAGATTTCTTTTTTCCCGTTAAAACAGCGTTTTCGTTGTTTGTGTTTGTTGTGAAACTTAAAAAGCGAGGTGGGGGGAGGGAGGAGGGGTTTTACTGTGTAAGACGAGGCGAGGGAAGGGGTTAATTCCACACACGCACAAATACACAGTCTGCACGCACAAACGGAAACACTTATTTGTCAGGATTTATTTTTTATTTTTTTTAAAGGTAAAGTGCAGGTTAATTTGTTTTATTTTTACTTTATATATTGTATTAATTGTTTTTGGGAGCTGTGGAACAAATAATTGAGTTTTCATTATCTCTTATGAGAAAATTTGATTTGGTTTATGAGTGTTTTGGAATACGAGCCACTTTCTGAATGAATTATGCTCGTAATCCAAGGTTCCACTGTATATGTTTCTATTAACTTAAGCTTTCCTACATTATATACTGTATCTAAAAGCAATTTACTGTTTTTAGACTACAGAAATATCCATTTCTTTTTGTGTGCAATATTAAGTATTGGATATATAACTTTACATCAGGGAATTGATTTTTTCCCTCATCTTTACTTATAAACTACTCATACAGTAATATCTTAAATATCTTAAGCTGAAAATGTATTTTATACTGTTTTATTTTATATTAGAGATGGGGGGGGGGGGGATCTATTCAGATATGTATGTAGTGCTCTTTGGTTTGGTGATTCAGGTATCACCACACAGAGCCCAAAATCGATGCTTTAAAAGTATTTATTCTATTTATAATAGAAATGCAAAGGCTAACTGATCAGTGACCTGAATTATCTGGTTTTCAGTTTGATCAGCCGATCAGTGTAGGGTACTGATGGGAAGTTTGAATCATTTTAGTGACTCGGTTCTTTAGAATCTCGTTCATCAAAATGAACGAATCTTTTTTGAGTCATTTAGTTCATTTCGTTCTTTTGATCAGAAATAAAATGTTACATTTTCAATAAACAGACCCCAACATGTCTATATACACAAATTTTGGCTATAGTTTGAGTAATGAAAATATTGCAATTCAACTAAGGAAATATTATAAACAGAATGAGCAGCTCACCATCATATCTTCTAGTCCGAGTCGGTCGCTCTATGAATCTATTGCACTGCATAGCATCTATGGGAGTCGCGTGACAAAAGAACGAACAATTTGGACCAAAAGCCTCAAAGGTAACGACTCATTTCTGTTTCCTGTACATAACCTACGGAGGTTTTGCGATGATTTGCGCCAGTAGAAAATGAACGAATCACTCTGAGACTACTCGTTCTTCTGAGTCACGTTAAAGATTTGTTCAAAAAGAACGCCCCATCACTAATGTAGAGTAAAACCGAATTTGTGCCGAGTGCACAAGCTTGCAGCAGAAACACAGTCTTATAGCATCACATTATCAAAAGCTATTCACGTTACAATGTCTCTGATCAGCCTTTTCCCTCTAAACTCTGCCAGCGAATTAATTTTAAAACCCACTTATTACACACACTCACACCAGTCTCAAAACACTATGTGCTATCAATTCAGCATATTTATAAAATCTTGATATTTACGGAGTTGCAATATTAAAAAAATTGGCACCTAGGTATCGTGATGATATCGTATTAGGTGATTCCCGTCCCTTCTGTACACCCAAGCTAGCGATCATCAGAGTTTAGCCTGGTCTAGCGTAACTGTGTTCGTATCACTTCTGTTAGCCTAAGTTCAGCAGAATCATCTAACAAAAGTCGATTAAAAAAATCAAATGTTAAATATCCCTTAAATGATTGAATAGTGAATACTTTAATGAAACTATATCATATAATAGTTGACAGGTGTAGCACCCTGGTGTGTGTGTGAGTGTGTGTGCAAAGCCTCGGGACGCAGGTGGAACTTTGGCTGAGCTCCAGGTTTGTGTTTGTTCAGCCTCACAACCGATCAGGTTGGCACATGCGGGTCAGAACTCCACTCCGGGCTAATTAACGCTGCACACCTGAAACCCATCAGTTAATCATCTCCTGGCTTTGACACCGAGAACTTCAGTCTTCACCGGAGCGTCTCCCCGCTGTGCCTCTCGTCTTGTTCCTGTGCGATGTTCTCCAGCTGGATGACTCTCAGTGCCGGATGACCCGCTTACGACTCAGCACACTTCTGTTGACTTTGGCTTTCGGTTTTCATGTTGGATTGGATTTCACCTCCCTCTTAATTAACCCGTCTATGATCCCAACCGTCTTTCCTGATTATCCTGGTCACCCTGATTTCCTGATCATCACTGTGTAAGTTCGCTGCTATCAGGACGAGTGTCTTATGGAGGGGAATAAATCTGCTCACTTTTAACAGGATTTTCCTTTTATTTCTCCTCCGTCTGAGCCATGAACCGGGCATTTGTTTAGTGCTTGTGCTTTATGTCTCACTGTAGATTCCAACATATTGACTTGCTCATCGCTATGTCACAGGGAATTCCATGGTCACTTAAATTTAATTCGTGTAGCGCTTTTAACAGTGCTCATTGTCGCAAAGCAGCTTTACAGAATCAAAAGAAAATTATGGAAATGTGTAAGAAATAAAAAAATATATATATGAATCAAAATGATCAGATTGATGAACGAGCCGAGGCCGACGGTGCTGAGGGAAAAACTCCCTGAGATGGTAATAGGAAGAAACCTTGAGAGGAACCGGACTCACCAGGGACCCCATCCTCATCTGGGTGATAACGGAGAGCAGGGATTGATCAGCATCATACTGTGTGTCAGGAGGCTGTAGGTTCGATATAACAGGAGACGTGTTTAAGTTCATATGGAGTCCAGTTGGTTATTGGAGGCTCAGTTAGACTGTAGGAAACTGCAGTCCTGAACTATCGAGTGACTGCAGTCACGAGTCCTCAGAGAAACAGCTGTCAGCATCAGCCGAGGGTCTTCATGGTGAAGTGGAACCGTCGCCAGTCACCACGCGCATCCCAGACAGACCACACGGGACGTCCATGCGACGAGATCTCCAAGCGGGACACCAGGCCGAGTCAGACCGGTCCAGAGGGCAGACGGGGGTCTATGACATCATAAATAAAACGGAAGAAAACACAGAAGGAAACACAGACATGATGGGGAACTGGATTGTAAAGCGCCCAGTCACTCCACCATCAACACTCCTGACTCACACAGACTCATCTGAGTTCTTCATTGCTGGCTCATTCCTTTCTTAAATGTGATTCATCCTGCAAACTTCAATCTGTTTAGCATTGGGTTTAGCTACTGGGTTCCTCTCGGCCATCAGCTCCTGTGACAGGCTTCCACTGATGGACAAATTCAACCAGTTTATCCAGATATGTTTAACCAGTTTGACCACCATTGAAGCCAAAATTTGATTCAAGTGAATTTGTTTGTGCATTCATTGACATGTGGGCGTGTAGACTGCAGGAGCTGTACAGAGCACTGAGGCCGGAGTCTGCGCAGTAGATCCGCCGTGTCCGTAGACTCCTGACGTCTCGTCACACAGCCCGTATAACTGATGGACCATATTTAATTAGATAAAATGAAAGATAACAAACGTCTCGTTTACCCGACCTTGTTCTTTTACAATGTCCTTCCAAGTGGAAAAAAAAATTCATACCTTTCCAAGCATTGCATGATTCACAGATTTCAGAAGTACATAATTTAACATGTTGCATGATTTCGCTGTGAGTCTGAAAGCACGTCCATTACTCATATCAGCGTGTAGAGCGTTTCTGAGGACCTCAGGAAGACTAGGAGGAAATGTGCAATGTGTTCTCCCTGCGCATGTGGCTTTAATCACGCTGCAAACTGCAACAAACTGTAAAACAATCTGCCGTCGTATAAACAACAATAAGGCTTTGATGGTGTTTACACCCAAAACCTGAAGTACGGAGTGAGATGATGTCATGAATGGATCTGTCAGCTTCACTTTCAGTTAAAGGCTCTGGGTTTGTGCCAGATCAAAGTTAACGTTCTGGTTTAACGCCAGCAACCAGTGTTGCTAATTTGGCCGGTCGTAATCAAGCGATCATTTTTATTTCGTCATCGCTGCTGCCCTGATGTTTGTGATAACTGTGTTGTTTTTAAAGGGATGTAATAGCATGCCGTGTGATATTGTGTTGCTGAAGAGAAAGGGAAAGGCTCTCGAAATCAATGCATGAGATATAATAAAACAATTTAACTTAATCAAGATCACATTCGCTCATCTGGAAAAAAAAAAAAAAAGTCCTTTGTTTTTATCTCAGATCGTGACACGCTACAAAACATGCAATGAATACGGCCATCAGCAAGCAGAACCTGAAAGTGGACAAACGTTATTATATCAAATTATATGTACGGGCAAAGTAACTTTTATAAACCTTACTTTTTTCAAAAATAGCGCCTACATCAGCAGTTTCTGAGACTCACTTCAAGCACAGGTTATATCTCAGACGTGGACAGATTGGCATCCTGCAACTTTATGGACTGTATTTCTTAGTCACCCAGCAGACAAACACATACGTCTTATGTAGCTACGTTTAAACTTATTGCACTTCATGGTATTAAACACCAATCAGAATATCATCTGCTGCACTAAACACAGCAGGTTTTTTTTTTCCCCCTGATTTTCTACCTAATTTAGTCGTGTCCATTTCCTCCCCGTCACTAGGGGGCTCCACATTAAGGCTACTACTACCACTCAGCCGGGAGGGCCGAAGACTATCACGTGTTTCCTCCGAACCACGTGACGCCAGTCGACCGCATCTTTTCGAACTGCTCGCTCACGCACCATTGGGGGCGGAGTAACACACTCGGAGGACGGCGCTATCCAATCCTTCCGCTCGCGTGAGCTCACAGACGCCCCTGACTGGCTGTAGAGCCGTGATTAATGTGGGAGCACTAAGTACCTCTCACCCCTCCTCTCTGAGAGAGCTCGGCCAATCAGCTCTCTCTAGACCTCCGAGTCGAGTCACCAAGAGCCATCGGAATGAGCGTATTCATAGACAATTCATATGGTACCACGTTTCAAACGGGTGTAACCATACAGTATACAACATTCTAACATAGAACACTAGAAACATTAACAGAAATATAATAATGAAACAGTGTGTGTGTGTGTGTGTGTGTGTGTGGTATTATCAGATGATGTTACTCCTTTGTTACTCATGTGTTCTTATGATTAAGTTTAAAATGAAAACTTTTAAGGCGGCATGGTGCTGTGGTGGTTAGCACTGACGCCTTGCATCTCCACGGTCTGGGTTTGATTCCCAGGGAGGTTCGATTCCCGTCTCTGTGTGCATGGAGTTTGCATGTTCTCCCCGTGCTTGGTGGGTTTCCTCCGGGTACTCCGGTTTCCTCCCACAGTCCAAAGGCATGTAGGTTAGGCTAGTTGGCGTTCCCAAATTGCCCGTAGTGTGAGTGTGTGTGTGTGTGTGTGTGTGTGTGTGTGTGTGTGTGTGTGCCCTGTGATGGATTGACACCCTGTCCAGGGTGTACCCCGCCTCGTGCCCTAAGTCTCCTGGGATAGGCTCCGGCCCCCCGTGACCCTGAAGGCAGGATCAAGCGGAGTAGATGATGAGACAATGTTTATTTTACTTCAAATTATGAATGCAATGATTATTTGATGTTATCGAACTAGAATCCTTGATCAAATTGGTTGCCAACACATAATTGTTGATTCGTTCATTACATCATCGCTCTCGATTCTCGCGTGAACTTTGCACTAAGCACTTTGATGTGTGTGTACTGTAGGTATGAGGCTTACTGGAGTGAACAGAGTAACATCACGATGGCAAACACTTTCTCGGGTAAAAATCTCCTAAGTGTAGGAATATTTCACTCCCAACTCCCAAATTGTAATCTGATTACTCGATTAATTATTTCATTAATTGATGATCCAACTTGTCTTGGTTGCAGGCCTACTTTAAATATTATAAATGATATTTATCTGTAACATCACTTCCTGATTACAATCTTTGCTGATAGTCATAAAATGTACCAGGATGTTGTACATCACTGCATGATCACCGACAGTAAGGGTCCCAAACACTATTCACGAAGGTCATTTGTTTTTTATTTAATTTAGATGTCATCAGGCACATGCAAAGCTTTAAGGAGGTAACGTGTCTCTTTTAAATAAGCGCTGCCTTTGTGTGCCGGATCTCAGGACCTGCTGTAAATGATCATGGGACTTGCACAGTGTTAAATGTGGCACAGACATTAAAGATTCCAGGACAGGTAAAGACTCGGCGGTTTAAAGGGGTTCGTATCTCGACCGTTTCACATGTCCGTGCCGGGGAATGCATTTTCCAGGGACGATCTGATGCGCGCTGACGGCACGCTCGAGATCACACAGACTGGAAAGTGAACGGTTTGGCACATCGTGATGGAGTCAGATGTCAGAAGGATCACACTGTCTGTGTGAAATCCTGCACCTGACGGGTTTGCGTATGCGCTGCGTCCAGGTGGGGAGGTTCTTGGGTCCAAGCCCAGGCAGGAAGTCGTAAAATGTCAGAAACAAAAGCTGCACTATAAAGGCTGGCTGGCCTGGGGAACCCAAACGGAGGCGAGGGAACACAGAGCTGCGTTGCTGTTTGTTAGCGATGAGCGGTTCGCCTCGCGCAGGGTTTTGCACAGTGTTTGCAGCTGGTGATGAGGACAGGGAGTATACGGTAGGAGTGAGACAGCAGGCGAGCTCGGGGGTGTTTTGTATTTATGGTTGTCTGGCAGATGAGTAGGATGAGTAGAATAGCAGAAAAATATGATATAAATGAAATATTAGACATAAACGTTCATTTCACAAATAAACAAGTGGAACCACCAGGGCAGTGAAATGTCTGTGTGAGATTCTGAGTTTGACTTTCCAACTATAAGAGCGTTTAAGGGTCTAAGTTTTCTCGTCTTTTGACACATTTGTTTTAAATCATGACTTCCAGGATCGTTTATGCCTCCACGCCGAGCAGTCAAGTAATCAGTTGAACCTTTACCCGTAATTCATTACTCATATATTGTCAGAACTGTCTCTCAATCACGCTTAAATAAATAACAGTTGAGTTATTGCACTACAACATCACTGGGAATGATCAGTAACCTGCCCATGTTGACAAGCTGATGTTATTATGTACGTTATTTGTTCTTTATGGCTTTTTACACTTTTTGTAACCGTGTGTCTTGTCTTTATTTCAATCCTGGATTTTGTTTAAATAACAAACAGAAATATTCAGAATTCAGATTTTGGCCCTTGATCCTGCTGTATCTGCTCCAGGGGGCGCTGTATCCTGTCTGACCCCGGCCTCCTAACCGGCAAATGCGAAAAAAAATAAATAAAATAATTTCACATGTGACACATAATTTGATCTTTTCATCTATATCAGGGTTCTTCATCTCCAGTCCTGGAGGCCCAGTGACCTGCTCAGTTTGTAATTCACCAACACTCAAACACACCCACTGAACCTAGTAAGTAACAGATTAGTTAAATCAGCTGTGTTTGAGAAGAAGAAGCACCAAACTGTGTTGGACACTGGCCCTCCAGGACTGGAGTTGGACACGCCTGATCTATATTAACTGACAACTAACAGATTAGTTGAATCTGCCGTGTTTGAGAAGAAAAATCACCATACTGGCTCTGAGACTGGATTTGACCCGCCAAGCTTTACTCTGAGTATACAGAGTACAGTACAGTACAGTACAGTAGACCTCATCAGATCTCGGCTGACTGTCCTGTTCTCATTGTACCATTTCAAATACTTCACACTTATTGTCTTCTGACTACGGGGGAACATCAGACACTCCGACAAGTTAAGATGTTCTGCAGAGCGATACGACCGGAGAGCTGATGAGAAAACAACATCTGTGATCCAACTTGATTAGATTCGCAAATACGCCAGTGCAGGATTGGATAAACAAATATGTAGAAAGTTAAACGAACATGTCCGGTGTTGTTTTTCTTTGCTTTTGTGTCCATGAAGTCTCGAGAGGACCATTCCTGCTCGACAGTGAAGCTCCTTTCTTTCCGCCTGGAATGTTTACATGACGTTTGCTGTCTTGTTGTAGAGCGTAACGTTGCGGTTGTTCCACATTACTGTACACTTTTTTTTTTTTTTTTAACCATCAACATGCCAGGGTTGTCAAAATGTTTATGGTGAAAGCTTTCTGCAGGATTTGTACCATGTGAAGACAGAAATCACCTCTTGGACACGGTTTTGTGTGTGTATCGAATCTCCTCGTTTTCATGATGTGATTGTATTGACTCTAGACGTGATTATGGAAATCCTGGCAAACGAGATGAGATAATTAGCTGTGCAAGCAGCGTCTCCAGTACCCCTAATTGCCGGTCACGCTAAGTACGCTTTTTAAAAATTATTTTTTTTTTTGCTTCATCGTAGATGGATGTTAGTTTTTGAAATTTGATATAAATACATCACACTGGAAATCCCTGTAAAGCGTTTAGTGTCAACGTGTACAAAACGGTTGTTTATGCGAAACCCTGATTTAAATGCCGTCAGGTTTGGATAAGCCCGAGATAACGAGTTTGAATCGGATGTAGGAAAGTTTGCAGTTTGGTCCGAAGCGTCTAAACAAAGAGCCTTATCTCATGCTCCGGGCCTGATCCTGATAAGCACGCCGTCACGGGCTATGAACAGCTGGAATAGGTGAAATCCAAACAAACATATTCGCAGAGCTATAAATCTGTAGCATCTGAAAATGTCTGAAGAGTGAGGCTTGGTGTTCCATAGGGATCCATTCTAGGACCGCTGCTTTTCCTCTTATACGTTGCCACTGGGTACAATTATAGGTAAAAAAAAAAAAATCTAGGAAAGAGCAGTGGAAAATAAAACAAGGGTAAGCCAGGTATTACACAGGAGACCTCGTCGGACCTTTAACTGTTAGGTGCAGGGACAGAGAGCCTGAGCAAAAGCGGATCTGTAACGCCGTATTTAACTGTCGTTACGTTATTCCCAGACACGTCTGACGCACTTATTGTTGTTTTATTGCTTCGGATAAAAGTTAAGAAGCCGGAGCTGCAGTACAGTGTGTTTTGCAGTTTAATGCATATGAAGATGTATTCAGTGTTGATTCAATTACTTCAGGTGATCCATCATGCACTCCAGGAGCTAAACAGTGAAGGAACCATAAAAGCTTCGGTCTTTTCGATTTTCAGAGAAAATCCGCTTCATGATGGAGCACACGAGTCCTGATAAGAACTCAGAGCGACGTACAGCGAGCGCCAGACGGAACCTTCCAAATAAGATAACAGAACGTTAAATGGATTGCCATTCTATTCTTTGGACGTTTCCTCGCTGTTGATGTTTTAAAATACGACCTCATTTCCACTCCGTTAAAGATAAAGACAATGCTAGAAACAGACAGGAGAATTTAATTCAGATACATTAAAAAAAATAATAAAAACCTTAAACATAGACAGAGAAATGAATGAAGGTGTACAGAGTATGAGGGTTCGCCCACAACTTGAGTGTGTCCACAGGTGTTCAGATTTATGGCAATATTATAAAGGCCATGGTCTGCCAAGTTCACTCCTCCTGCTCCACCATACTCTGGCTAAAGCTGCTGCCTGCCAGGCCTTACGCCTCACGTCCTGCCAAGCCTTGATGAGACATAGCGCCATTCCAAAAGAAAATACTGAACAAAAAAACATGTACGTGGGATATAAATATTCAAACAGAGCATGCTAAAATAGAGCATGACTGCACTAACCAGCATGAACAGTGCAAGTTGTCTTGATTTACAGATGATAAACTTTATTTAGTCTACTCTGAGCCCGAACCACGTAGAAACCTCAGTGTGACGTAGTGTAATGTCCTGAAATATAAGCTCTGATTACATTTCTATGATTGTCCATCATACTGAATATTTCAGTCTAAAATGTGTATATATATTGTATATATATATATAGCTAAGGCAACAGCATGTGTTTGTTATGTGGTTGATAAAGCATTCGCTGTCCTGAGAATTTCTTTATGTGCTTTCATTAGCATTCTTAGCTAGGACGGATAAGAAAATTTTACTGAACCGGTGGAAAAAGGTCATGTGACCTGATGAGTCCAGACTGACCCTATTCCAGAGTGATGGGCGTGTCAGGGTGAGAAGGGAAGCGCATGAAGCGATGCTCCCATCATGCATAGTGTCCACTGTACAAGCCTCTGGAGACAGTGTTATGATCTGGGGTCGCTTCAGTCGCTCCGTTCGAGACTCAGCAACGTTATGTGGAGATAAAATGAAGTCACATGACCACCTGAATGTACTGAATCACCAGCACATCACATCTATGGAGGGTTTCTTCTTCTTTTCTGATAGTACAGCCGTATTCCATGACTCAGAGTGTGACACAAAGAACGGTTCTGGGAGCATCACATTCATTTTCACACATGAACTGGACACCACAGTGTGTGCTATAAAGGGGATGAATGAAATATTAGTGTACTCATTATGCGAATCACCAGGGATCACCCAATACGATATACAGTGGAACCTTGGATTACGAGTATCACAGTTTACGAGTGTTCTGCAAGACGAGCAAAAATTTTGAGTTGGAAACCGGGCGAAAGTCTTGGTTTACGAGTGCCGAGTATCATGTATCATGCATGTGCTTCTTATTTTGACACCGAGCGTCACATGATCACAACTGAGCCAATGATTTTTCTCTCTCTTGTGCTGCGGACTTGTAGGTAATCGTCTCCCCTGCTGGGGCTTAGTGCTCATCTCTTACTGGTATAATCAACATCTCCCTCCTATGTGTGTGCGCGCACGTAATTGACACTGTGCCCCACACACACTCTCTCACCTTTAAACCCCCCTCCCCAGCTTCACACACACGCTTTCTTTACACAGAAAACTCTGCTCTGTTGCGATTCTTTTCAAAGGTAAGGTGCTGGTTGATTATTATTATTTTTTTTTTTAACTTTACAGCAGTGATTCCATTAGTATGCGCTCACGCGAGTATCATTAGAATGATTATTTTTTTCTCCGTTAAAACAATGTTTCCGTTGTGTGTGTGTGTTTGTTGTGAAACTTAAAAAGCGAGGTGGTGGGAGGGAGGAGGAGTTTTACTGTGTAAGACGAGGTGAGGGAAGGGGCTAATTCCACACACACACACACACACACACACACACATACACACGGCGCCTGCGCACACAAACGGAAACACATCTGTCGGGATTAATTTTTACTTCTTTAATGTTAAGTGCAGGTTAATGTGTTTTATTTTTATTTTATATATTGTATTAATTATTTTTATGTGTTTATTGTTTTGGACTGTAGAATGAATAATTTGAGTCTTCATTATTTCTTATGGGAAAATTTGATTTGGTTTACGAGTGTTTTGGAATACGAGCCTGCTTCCGGAATGAATTATGCTCGTAATCCAAGGTTCCACTGTACAGCATACACGATATTTAGGTACTGTTTGATTTGTATTGTGATTCTGTTAATCGCACAAGTTTCCAATTTTTGTTATTATTCTAAGCAAATTTAGCAAGTAATTATCTTTTACCACACAGGATGCTGTGCAGCCTGACGAGGTGTGAACAGTTTAGAGAGCACCACCGGTAGGATAGTGTTGACTTCATCAGTGAAAAATATGGCTTGACGACTTTTTTCCTGTGCCCAAGACGACACGATGATGAGACGTCACAGATATCAATGAACAGCGACAGTGACGAAATCAGCATAGAATGTGACAAATTGTTGAAAAAAATTTTCAAAACACTGTATTGTCTGTACATGCAGCCGTTGTTGTGATGTTAAAAATAAATATAATTAGCTGAAAACATCAGGTGAACAGATACATTTTAAATGTTAAGATAATGATTTTGTGAAAAATGGTTTTGGCTAGACTCATTTAACTGTCGGGTAATTAAAAATAATAATCTTATTGCTAAAATGTTATGTTTTCATTGACTAGAACTAGACTAAAATACTTAAAGATTCCTCTGACTAAAACTAGTCTAAAATGTCCAGACGTTTAGTAAACTAAAACTTGACTAAACAAAAATAGGATAAGATTGACTAAATATTCTAAAACCTAACGGGACATTTATGCCGGGACTAAGACAAAAAACAGAATAGCTGACAAAATGACCACTACTGTATGATAATAGAGGAATGTCGATATTTTACCATATTTACTTATTAAAACCAAATCAAATTTGGAATAAGCTCATATATCACCGAATTGTTTTCCCTGATCTCTATTGCTCATAGTCCTCTAGTACAGGAACGAGCGGGAAAGGGAAAAATAAAAAAAAGATGAAATCACATTCTAATTTTCATCATACCGTATTGTTATTCGGAAAAGTGTTCGCTTTGATGCTTCCCTTCAAACCTGTAACATTTTTCCAGGTGAAAATTTCCTTCCATTTTTTCCTCCATCATTTTCCCCTCCATTTATTGTTTGCTTTTTAACATTCCTGCCTCGGACCCTTGGGCGGCATCCCTAATAAACGCATAGCGTAAGGGTGTGTCAATTCATGTGGTTCTTTAGTGGAGGGTCGATAACATTATTATATCACACAAGCCGAAGAGCCAGACGAGGAACGATGCCTTTTGATGAGAAAACATCACACAGACAGTCAAAATTGTGAAACACAATTTGAGCGTTTTCGGAGAACTTCAGGGCTACAGCGAGAGTCTGGCAGGAATTCATGCGCTCATTCCATTTCCTTCCGTCTGTATTAGTGCACTGAAGTGTAGAACTAACTCGATTTGCTTTATTACATTACATTAGCCACCAGATTTTAGCCTCATGAGTGTCCAGGCAACAAAATATGAAATTGCATCAGAAGTGGAACTTTTACACACACGCTGGGATTGATATCGATTTTATCACCCGTCCACCGGCGACTTCTGAGTTAATCCGGACTGAAGGTTAGGATTTTATGGTGCAAATTATTCATATGGTTACAATAATCAGAAAGTCTAACTTTCTCCCAGTTGATTTAGAGGCTTGTTATTGACTAGCTTGCCGTTACAATTTCCCCCAAACACTTAAAAGCACGGACTGTATCAAGAAACATTTATAATTTCAGTTCATTCATTATCCAACGGAGCCCATTCCTCCTCGGGGCACAAGGCAGGGTACCCCGGATGGAGTTCAATTCAATTCAATTGTATTTGTATAGGGCTTTTAACAGTGCTCATTGTCACAAAGCAGCCTCACAGAATCGAAAGAACATGATGGAAATGTGTATGAAATGTGCGAGAACCAGATCGTGAAATGATCAGATCGTCCCTGATGAACAAGCAGAGGGCCACGGTGCTGATGGTGACCCTGAACCCTGGAGGTTATAATGTCATTGTAGGTCCATAAGGATAGACACACACACACACACACACACACACACACACACGAGCATGTCAACAGGCACAAGCAGAAGTTACTACATAATGTTTGTATGGGAGTCGGGACTGTGTAAGGAGGGCTGCTACCTCTGTGCACTCGTCTCTCTCTCTTTTTCTAAAAGCCAAACCACATTCCTGCAGCAGCTGCCATCACCGCCATCTGCACCGCTGACGCTGCTCCACTCCGCTCGCCCCAAGAATTTATTTAACTTTCGCTTTAGAAATATTAGACAGAGAATCACGGACTCTGAGGTTTGCGTCTGCCTTCCTCCTCTCCGCTCTTTCACATTTGATCATTATGCACGGTGGTTTGGGGCCCCTGATTTGTGATGTTTTTCTGCCATTCTTAGCGCTCTTGTGGAACGCTGCGTGTGCCCTGGAACGGCCCGACCTGGCTGCCTGGGATGGACGCGAAAGCCAGATTTTTCTAAACGCTAATTCTCTTCGGTGCATGGAGAGATATAGCAGCAGGATTTTTTTTTTTTTTTTTGAAGGCTTCGTTTATAAAAAGATGTGACTGAACTACTGGAGGAAAGAATCAGGACAGCGTAAATACACACATTGTTATAAAAACATACCATGGCGACGTGCAGGAAAATAAATTCTTCACCCAAACCTCGATGGTATCAAGAACAAGATAGCAATTGATATAATGGAGGCATTCCAGCCTATGAAAATATGTCGAATGATTTTATGATTCGAGGTGATGATTTCATGCTGGACAGTGACTGGCGTGGACGAGGTAAGCTCAGGACAGACGCATTTCTCATCTTTTTCTCCACGACTCCAAAATGCATTCTTGCATAGGAGTTATGCGTGCTCAGTGTTTGCCTTGGTCGCTAAAGTTCTTTATTTTCAAGTGGACCGAACAGTAACGTCCGTCTCTTTGATCAAACCCATTTGGCCAGCGTCTACTTATCACTCCATCTAAAGAAAACCGTCCACTGTTTGTTTTTATTCCCAGACAACCCAGTTTGTAAGAGACCATCCCGCTCTGGTAACAAAACTTGACGAAGGGCAAATGGTCGCGGTGTTGGCCGGTGTCCACAGAGGCACCGTTGGTTTGGTGGCTTCAGCTTTAATGGAACTCAAGTGCGGTCAGGAGGTTCTACACCCTCCTCGTGAACATCAATGTCGTTGGTGTGTTGGACTCCAGGCGGGAAGCTTCTCGAAAAGTTTGCCAGAACGACCAAGACACAATAGAATTGTATAAGCAGAGGAGGAAAGAGGAATAAAATGTTGTACTCAAGTAAAAGTTCTGTTACTTCAGAGAAATTTTACTGAAGTACAAGTAAAGTTACTGTTATACACACACACACACACACACACACACACACACACACACACACACACACACACACAAATCCAGGTCCCTTCCCCGACTCCCTAAACCAAAACCAGTGTATAAATTCCCTCTTCCCAGAATAAATGGCAGCCGCGACCCCCCTACTGCTGAGTGCACAAACATACAGTGAAATTATCTACAAATATATACAAAGAGCCACCAAAGCAATAATCAAAGTCAACGGGAGGCAAAAAAGTCACAACCAAATACCAAAACTCCAGAATCACAACCTCTCTCCTCGTTCCCGCGTCTCTCTCCGGTTTATATACGGTGGCGCTGGTTGATGATGTCACTCTCGGGGCGGAAGCGGCCGTGTGGAAGGTCAGGAAGACGCCGATGTGGGGAAACCTGGAGTGGAGTCTGGAGCGGCGCGCGACCGGGACACGAGACACACATGCGAGCGCAACCGAGCGTTTATACAAAGCAGAATATTTTTTGCATTTTCATTCGTTTTACTCAGTAATGAATACGATTTAAAATGTAGCGAATTACAAAACTTCAAACAAAACATACTTAAGTAAAAGTAAAATTACAGATTTTAAGTACACAAAAAACTACTCAATTACAGTAACGCGAGTAAACGTCATTCGTTACTTTCCACCTCAGTGTACGAGGAGCTCAGTGCAGATCTGAGCAAAACGATGGTAGACTTACTCAAGTCAAGACTCGTCTCTCTTGTTGCTGTTTCTAATAAAGATGCACCGATTATAATTTTCTTGGACTTTCAACAGTTTGACCTGCTGAAGCCAATTTTGGTCGATTTTCCTATAAACTATAATTGACAGCATACAAAAATCTATTTGTAATTTTAATTCAAATAAAAATGAAATGCCTATAATGAAAGGAGACGGGGTGACTCGGTGATTGGTGAAGTGTTGGACGGCTGATCAGGAGGTCAAAGATGCTCGTGATTGGTTAGTGTCACTGTGATTGACGTGAGAGTGCAACCCTCCCTCTTAAGAGCTCCTGGCCACAGATGACTGTAGTGGGATTCAAACTTGTGATCTTCTGATGAAAGAGCAAATGCACTGATCTTATGCCACCGTGCAATCAGCACGGAATCGGTTACATGCGGGGCTGGAAATGCGATGCTGT
>JAAGKR010010043.1:0-17379 GCA_011419295.1 Clarias macrocephalus
CTGTACCTGATCTTCTGTGTCCTGCTGTCATCTGCTGCTCAGTGACAAGCTCTCATGATAATTTAATTTAATTAAAGAAAATGACTGGTTAGTGTTTGTACTTTCAATAGTGGATGTCATGGTTGTGACTAACTGAAATATCTCCAGCTGCTGTTTTGCAACTCCAGTGCAGAAAGGCTTTAATAAAACCCTGTTAGCATTAACAAAGATAACTGAGAAAATGCCTTATACATTTACAGTATTGTTATTATGATGATCTGTACAGGGAAACATCTTAGACCACTCAGCTCACTCTAATACACATTAATACCATACACCATATAATTCTCCCACACAAATACTTCATACTTGCTGATTTATTACTTAGGTGGAGGCCTGAGATCAGTGATACTCTCTTGGCTGTTGTATTTTATTTTAAGAACTGGTGTGAGTTTAGCGGTAAAGAATGTAATGAGGTGTGAATGTGTTGTTAGTGACTTGAAACTATCTTAGAGAAATACATCTTCAGTAGGGCTCATCATTTTATTCATGACTAGGGTTAGTACGTGCCTTTGACGGTAAAGAGTTTTTATAAAAATACAGCTAAAATAATTTGAGTTGCTTTAATGTAATTAGTGAGATTATTTCAGATTGAAGCCCACATACTGTACATGTCTATCCATCTTTCTGTACAGCAGAACTCTCCATCTAACTTAATAATTTTGTAAGGTTGAGTATCTTATGTTTTGTTTACATTAAGTTGTATTCCATTTGTCGCCAGCCAAATACATGCCCTGTTTAAATTAAATTAATAAATCTGGCAATTGACTGTTCATAACATCACTTTTACTCAACATTTTGATTATAACAATGTCAGTTTAGGTATTTTACATGCTCTTAATAATATAATGGCCCTTTACATTACTATTTTAATTACCACCACAGTTTGGAACATATGAGATAAACTGGATTTAAACTTCCCACAAGAAGACTAATGATTTGTTTATACATCTGTAAAGATTCAGTTTTCAAAAGTTGTATACATTTTGTTGGAATAAGATATGCTATGCCGGGTGTTTGTTTTTGTTTTATGAAGATTTGGGTGTCTTGTATGTGCATTACAGTAGTTTCTGTGTGTTCTGCATACTCTCTGTATTTATGGTTAACTATGGCATTGATTGTTTCTGTTGAGTGACTCGTATAGCCATGCTCACCTTGAGGGGAAAAGCATTATACCTGTCTGAAAATGATGGCTGCCATAAGGTAATCTGGCACAAAACTGCTGATAACATCCCTTCTACTCAACA
Organism: Clarias macrocephalus; assembly: GCA_011419295.1. Lineage (NCBI taxonomy): Eukaryota > Metazoa > Chordata > Actinopteri > Siluriformes > Clariidae > Clarias > Clarias macrocephalus. The sequence goes on from JAAGKR010010043.1 coordinate 1,287, forward strand.
TTTTAATTTAATTTCAGACTTAACTGCAGGCAAATACCAAAGTTTCAGTAAATTCTGTGCAGCCATTTTTAAGTGATTATTCAGATATACAGACAGACAGAAATAAGCACATTGTTAAGTTTGCTGATACCACGACTGTGGTGGGTCTTATCATCAAAAATGATGAGTCCGAATATGGAGAGGAAGTACAGAGGCTAATGGATGGCTGTAAAGACAACAACCTGTCTCTGAACGGTGATAAAACAAAATAGATGGTTGTTGACCTTAGGAGGACACAAAGTGACCACTCTCCACTGAACTCTCCTCTGTGGAGATCGTCAGCAACACCAAATTCCTTAGTGTTCACCTGGAGGAGAATTACACCTGATCTCTCAACACCAGCTCTTTGCACAAGAATGCCCAGCAGCATTTTTCTTCCTATCTAGGAACTATTGAGAGCATTCTGAGCAACTGCATCACTGTCTGGATTGGGAATTGTGCCATCTTGGACAGCAAGGCCATACTGCAGAGATTGAGGACAGCCGAGCAGATCATTGGGTTTTCTCTTCTCTCTATCACAGATATCGATACCACACGCTGCATTTGCAAAGCCATTGTGGCTGATGGGACAAATCCATCACATTCATTCTTCACCCTCCTATAATCTGGAAAAAGGTACTGAAGAATTCAAGCCCTCACTTCTCAACACGAAAGGACTGGACTGCGACACACACAAACACACACATACACACTGAACCTACAGTACACTACAAGCATCTAACAATTTCACACACCAACCAGAAATTTTGCACAATAATTATATTATTAGCTGCAAAAGTACTCTTTCCTGTCTATGCTGCTACTTACAAGAAATGTTTACTGTTTTAATCAGTCATTATGTTGTAATTTGTTGTGTTTTGTTTACAGTAGTACTTAGATTTTATCAATTTATGATATAAATTTTTATTAGTCAGCTGTCTTAGTAGGCTAGTTAGTTTCTGCTAATTTATGTTGTATGTATGTAGCACCTTAGTACTGGAGGAACACTGTTTTGCTTCAATGTGTACTTAACTGTATATGGTTGAAATGACAATTATTATATTGCTTCTTAAATTTCATCAACATGTGGACTACAAGAGGAATATAACAAGAGGAGTGAATGGAAAATGCTGGATCTTGTTTACACAAACATTTCCCTTGCATACCATGATGAACCCGTCCCCATCATAGCTTTTCAGCCCACATCTCCAGTGTGGTTCTGAGGCAAGGCAAACCTGGCCAGCAGAAGACATCTCTGCACTTCAGGACTGTTTTGAGTAGACTGGCACATGTTCAGTGATCCTGCTACAAATCTGATCACCATACCCAACATGGAGGGATAAAGAGCATCAGTGGCCCAGTTAAATCAGCAATTGCATTGATGACTGTCACCAAGACAAACATCACAAGGCCCAAACAGAAACCATTGATGGCCACAGACATTGATGTGAGGGAAACTCTACCCAGAATCAGCATTTGGAAATCTGCTGGACCAGACAACAAACTGCCCATGTTAGCATTGACTTCTACAACATCTCTCTGAACAGCACTATTGTACCCACTTGTTTGAAAGCCACCACCATCAGCCCTGTACTAAAAACTCTCCTGTGTCCTTGACTACCATTCCATCACACTCACATCATCCATTATGAAGCACTTAGAGAGGCACATCATGAGGCACCCTGCTGTCCCCTTAGTGGACCTGCTGAAGTTTGCATACCATTCCAACTGCTCAGCAGACAATGTCATTGTTATCATTCTTCATTTGCCACTCATACAGCTGCACAATATAGACATATATGTTCCAGTGCTGTGGATAGTCTAGTTATCATCACGATCATTCCTAAGGACCTGATTGGAAGGTTGAGCCTGCTGGGCCTGATCGACTCCCACTGCATATAAATTTTAGACTTCATGACTAGGAGATATAAGACAATCCGAATTGAAATGGCATCTCCAGCACTACCACATTGAACACTGGGGTCCCCTGGCTTTGTGTTCAGTCCACTCCTGGTTACAGTCACAACTGTGCAGCAATGCACAACTAAAATCACATCATCATCCAACCATCCAGGAGCCTCTGTAGTCCAGCTAGGCACTGTAAAGTCCAATGTTGATCTTGTGTATGACCGTAGTAGTAAATCCGGCCAACATTTACACTCACATTCACACACATTATGGACAATTTGAGAATGCCAATTAGCCTAATTTGCATGTCTGGACTCTGGGAGGAAACCAGAGAACAGGGAGGAAACCCACCAAGCACAGGGAGAAAAGGGAAGCTCCATGCATACAGACACGGCATGAGAATTGTACTGAGGACGTCATATCATCAAGTTCACCAAACATGAGATTGTGGTGGGTCTCATCAACAAGAATGGTGAGTCAGCATACAAAGGGGAAGCTAAAGGGTGCAGAACCAACAACCTGTATCTGAGCATGAACAAAACAGATGGTTGTTGGCATCAGGAGAGCACTACTACTCCCTCCTGAACATCAAAAGCTGCTCTGTGGAGACTGTTTAGAGCACCTGATAAAGAACCTGACCTAGTCATCAACATTAGCACCATAACCAAGAAAGTAATATTTCTACTCTCTAAAAAAACTGAGAAAGCTCATCTCCCACCTCTTATTCTTATTTATTATCAAAATCATCACTGCCTGGTTTTTGAAACATTCACGCCACACATTGTATCTGAAAACCCACCAGCATTGTAGTGGGTGGTGGAGTGACCTCACATTTCCTGCATTGAAGGATTGACTCTCGACTTGGGTCTGTGTGCATGTACTTATGTTTTCCCTGTGCTTGGTGGGTTTGATCTGGATACTCCGATTTTCTCCCATAGTCTAATGACATGCAGGTTATGCTGATTGATGTTCCCAAATTGCTCATAGTGTGTAAAAGTGTGTGTGCCCTGTGATAGATTAGCACCCTGTCCACAGTGTACCCTGCCTCATGCCCAAAGTCTTTTGAAAAGACATTTAGTAGAAGCACTTTGCAGACCATGGAATTTACTTTAGTTGCTTTACACTTATACAGTATGTGATACAGCTCAGTATATTGTTTTCCTTAAAAATGAGTTCAGCGTATCTAATGTGCTCCAACCATACATTGAATCTCTTACATTTACATCATATTCTCTGTTTCTGTTCTGTTTTAGTGCTGATTTTACTTCTTCAACATGCTCAAGGTAATTATATAGTTTTATTTTATATAGTTTATTGATAATGTGCATATCTGATTTAAATGGGAGCTGAGACAGTGTTTGAACGTTATTATTTAAAGTTGGTCAATTAAAAAAATATATAAAATATTTTATAGATATTTCTGAAGTATAAAGGAAGAAAAGCACTATAACTCAGTTATTTTTAATTGTAATGGGTTCGACCCAAAGTTGCACGTGTGGCACCATGAAACACAGACACGAGGCAAGATTTTAGGGAAAAAGTAATTTATTTGGAATAAATAGGGAAAGGAAAGGGAAAATGAGGGAGGACGGAAAGAAAGGGAAGGAATGATGTGTGCACATGCATGGTCCGAGGCAGTGCCCAGCTGGCATGCGGTCACGCGGCTGGCGGCGGTGGGCGGAGTGGCAAAACGGAGCACGCAAGGCAGTGCTCCTGCACACTCCCTGGGCGATTCCTCCCCGCTGTTGATGACCGGCCTGGCCCCTCCCAGCTTCCTTTGGGCGCGGCCTCAGGCGGGAGTCTCGCTTGGACGTCCATTCGGCTGGGCAGCTTTCCCGGCTGGGATCGGTGGCCTTAACGCTGTCCTCCTCGTGGCCTTTTCCTATTCGGCGGCGAGGACACAAAGGCGGACTCAACGCGGGAGCGAAGGATGCCACGGGAGCTCGCGCAGCTCTTTCCTGCACTGTCCTCAGCGCGAAGATCAAAGGGCGGAAGTCCAATGTCCTTTTTCAAAGTCTCTGGGGCACGTTCCATTTCCCCACTCGCATTCCACTCTCGAGCTCCACCGCATTATGCTCTTCTCGGACCCTGGACTAAACTCCGCACTTTGCTTTTATAATGCGGAGCAAGCCAGAGATCCTATTAACGTTAATCAATGCCAGCCGGCCTGCATAGGTGGCCTCGTCCATTCGCACACCTGCAGAAGTGGTGCCGCCTACTTAGGGAACCTACGAAGTGAGCGAGGGGCGATAATAGATTTGGGCGCACGCCCATCACAGGCGCACGCCGTGACATAATATTTTCTCTCAAACTCTTTTTTCTCATGTTCCCATTTGTTGAAAATTCTGTTGAATTGTTATACATTGTGTAGCTGATGCTTTTCTGAAGTACTTTTTAAAAAGAATTGAGGCAACAATTGAGGCAAAATAAATAGTACTAACAGTAATAGTACATTTTAGCAATAAAACCACAAAAAAAAATCTAAGTGAGCTTATATGTAATTAAACAGTGTTATTTCAAACTACAATGTACAAACTGTTTTAACTTTATTTGCTAACTGTTTTTAGCAATTAACTTAGTCACAGCCAAGCTTTACTTAAATCAGGGTCTAAAATTAAACTTACTCATTATATATTATCCTTTATCCTGTATACAGCATCATAGGGGGCCTGGAGCCTATCCCAGGAGATTTAGGGGATGAGGCAGGGTACAACCTGGACAGTGTGCCAATCCATCACACTGCACACACATACATACACTCACACGCTCATACACACACCTCAGCCAATCAGTGTAAGCTGCATGTCTTTAGACTGTAGGAGGAAACCAGAGTACCTGGAGAAAAGCCACCAAGCATGGGGAGAACATGCAAACTCCATGCACACAGAATCAAACCCGTATGAGAACCTTTGTGGTGGAGGGTATCAGTACTAACTACTAAACCACCATGTGCCCCTAAAATTAAATTTCATTTCATTTCATTTCATTTAAGAAATCTGTGCCAATGAGACGTGATGATGGAAATGCAAAACTGTCTGAAACAATCATTAATAAGAAAACTTATAAGAACTCACAAAAGAAGCCATCCTCATCTGGGTTACATGGGTTAGGACATTCATATATCATAAGTCAAGTGGCTTTTTATTACCTGTAATTTATATAATTATTACAGTGGAAGCTCAGTTCACAAACATAATTCGTTCCTAAATTCTGTTCCTCAACTGTTCCTCATGGTTGTATACTAATTCAGTTTTTTTTTCTTTTTCTTAGAAATACATGTAAATAGAATTCATTCATCCCCTCTTGCTATGAATTACATGTAACATTTGATTTGTTATCATAACATTTGTTTATATCATAAAAAGATTTGAAATTATTTCTTGACCAGCAATATTCAGAAAAAAAATCTATCCAGAGACTGATCTGATTTCTGTGCTGCACCAAAAAGACAATATGTTATAGTTCAGAAAGTGTAGCACTCTGTTCGCCAAAATTTTATTTGGTTGATACTTCCAGGCAATGGCTTGGAGATCACTCTACTTTCCCCAAATTCTTCATGATCTGTGAACACAAACAGCAAATTGTTGCTGGACCATGCCCTCATGCCTTTGTTCAACCAAAAGTGGTCACTTCGGATGAGGGTTTCTGGGTTCTGTTTGTGAATAGGGACACATTTTAGGCACATTTTTGGGTTGTGAACCATTTTGTTCAAACTCGAGGGCATTCATGAACCGAGGTTTCACTGTATTCAATTTACTGTTCTCCAACTTCATACTGTAGTTTCAAGTAGTTGTGTATGAGCATCATTAAACTTCTAACTTTATCTTATCACCTAGTCAGAGCTGAAAATATTGAAATAATGGGATGATTCTTAACAAATATATAATGTAACTGTTCATGTAACTTTCTTTCTTGCTTTGAAAGAAACAATGAAACAAACAAACAAACAAACAAACAAACAAAACAATATCAGACCAACAGATTTCCATCACTTACTTGTCCACTTCTAGTTAGCCAGCAACAAAAAGGTTTCTTATCAACTATGACTAAGTATAAAAACAAACTCCATAACAAAAAGTATGTGTTAACCAAACCATCACAATTACTGTGAGATTGTAAATAAACTCCATGTCCCTGATAAAGACACAGTAAAGTGCAGTGCTGTATGTTATCAGGCCCTGCTGCTAACATTACAAAGCTGTTAACAGATCTACTCCATGGTGACATCTCTTAATGTATTTGTAACATCAGCAGCAAAGCCTGCAGCAGGTACTTACATGGTGGCATCAGTCCTCGTTGATTGTACTGTGATTACGACACAGACTTTCTGAGCTTGGTGCTTGGCAGAAGACAGACATTATATCACTAACTGAAACTGTAATAAATAACAAAGATGCTTAGGCAAATATATCAGAGTGAAACATTTTATTTAGGAAATGTAAATGTAAATAGAAATACTTCATCAGGATTACAGTATTTTGATTGTAATCTTAATTTTAAATTTGTACTTCATTGTGTTTTTGGGGTATTGGTATCTCAGTGGGAGGTTTCTCACCTGCCATGTGTAAGGCTGGGATTTGATTCCCACCCAAACCTTAACCACTGGATACAGTCGCTCATTCTTTATTTTATTTGCAATTTTTTATCTGCATATTATAGAGTAAAGTAGTGCTAAGTGTGTTTAAAGTAACTTGTATTAGCTTGTATGAGTATGAGCATCTTTACACTCATAACTTTTTTAATAAATATATTACATAACTTCAGATATAAATATATGATATATTATAATATATTACATCCTTCTTCTTAAAAAATAAGGATTGTAATATATTCAAAGAAAATTATTTGTCATCTGTAGAAGGTGAGTGTAAATGTATATGTTCAAGTATATTTGTGTATTCCCTGTCTAACAGTAAAAGCAGGACCATTACTGAGTGTATCTCCACAGAGCTGGCTGAGTGAAGGAGACTCAGTGACTCTAAACTGTGAGGTTACAGACTGCTTTAAAAACTGGACATTCAACTGGACTTTCAGCTGGTACAGAGGGAATCTCTACAGATACAGTGATAGGAATAAAGTGGAACTCCTCTCACACAGCAGCAGAGGATCTCGAGGATCCTACACTATCAGTCCTGTCACTCGTAATCACACAGGAGTTTATATGTGCAGTGTTGAGAGAGAAGGACAGCAGGTGCAGACAGATCGCAGCGTTCCACAACCACTATGGATCACTGGTGAGGAAAGCGACTACACCTTTGTGCTGGAGTGTTGAATATAGATGCGTAAATAAAATCTAAACATTTGCATTTGACATATGCAGAATATCTGTGCTAATGTTTGGTGTAAAACTCTTTATATTCACCCTCCTAAGTGAGGACTGTTTAAGGCAGTTGAATAGCTCTAAGCACTAAAGGATTATTCTCATTCATATAGCACTGTTTAATCAAATGAGGTATGAATGTGTATGCCATAAAAACATAATCATCATGACACATGTGAATTATAATGTTGTGTGTTTAAGGAGAATCTCCTCCAGTCTCTCTGATCATCAATCCCATCAGAACTCAACACTTTACTGGTGACTCTCTCTCACTGAGCTGTGAGGACCAGAGTAACTCTACTGGGTGGACAGTGAGACGATACACACACAGTAGTGGAGTTACAGATTGTTCATGGTGGGGATCAGTTACAGGATCTACATGTAAAATCAGCTCCCTTTCCTCATCTGACACTGGAGTTTACTGGTGTGAGTCTGAATCCAGAGAAAACAGTAATCCTGTCAACATCACAGTGCATGGTGAGTCTACATCTAGTCTGTTTATTGTTAAAGGTGAGATAGATGTTTTACAGCTTATTAAAGACTCGGAGAACTGTTCAATAAGAGACATTTAACTGGTTCATCTTAATAATGTTTAAATGTCTAAATGTCTGTAATTGTAATATTACCTGAAGGCAGCAACCCAACATCACAGTCGCGTTTTTCTCATGAGCTGATTGTGTAGAGCTGCTAAAACGTCTCGGGTTACTTAGCTGTAACCTTGTTCCCTGATAAAGCGGGAACGAGATGCTCCATGAAAACGCTATGGGAACATCTCTTTGTTTCTGGTTGTGAAGCCTGTGTATGTCAAAACCGCCGAATACCTCGCCTTATAACCTCTACCAGGCATGACGTCACTGAATAAGGTGCACCTGCAGGTTATAAATAGGAGTGAACCGGAAACATCCTCAGGTCAATTTTGTCTGAAGGACGTCCAGGCACGCCAGCAGTGCGGCATTGAAATGCAGCATCTCGTTCCCGTTTTATCAGGGAACAGGGTGACAGCTAAGTAACCCGAGACGTTCCCTTTTAAAAGCTACACTCGATGCTGCGTGAAAACGCTATGGGAACGAGAATACCAACGCCGCCGCACTGCAAATGTCTGGACCCCTAGGTTGTGTAGCGTGTGCGCACAATAGCCAAGGAGGTCTAAGACCTTGCTCTGGGATGCTGACTCAAGGATCCATGAGTCTGGAGTAGCATTGACATCCAGATTATAAATGTGTGTGGAGAGGACCAGCCTGCCGCATCACACACCTGCTGCAGGGGGAAGCCTCTTGCCAGAGCAGAGGCAATCTCCCTGGTTGAATGAGCCCTGATTCCCAGAGGCAAAGTGTGACCACGCGCCTCATAGGCTAGGGCAATAGCATCTCACACCCAGTCTGACAGAGTCTGTCCAGTGGGGCCACCCCCCCCCCCGGTTGCGACCCTCATGGCAAATAAAGAGCTGCTCTGACTTACGCCACTGGCTAGTGCGGTGGATGTAAATCCGAAGAGCACATACTGGACACAGTAAGTGAAGTATTTCCTGCTCCGGAGCTGTGAAAGGCGGAGGACAGAAGGCTTCGAGAACGACTGGGTGCATGGTCGAGAATGGAACCTTGAGAAGATAGTTCGGGTGAGGATGCAGAATAGCTTTGACTAGCCCCAGGGGCAAAGTCTAGGCAGAATGGGGAGACTGACAGAGCCTGCAGATCCCCAATCCTCTTTAAAGAAGTAATAGCCATAAGAAAAACCATCTTAAGAGACAGAAGCCTGACAGGCACTGACTCTAGTGGTTCGAAAGGGGTGTCAGCCAGGCCTTTGAGTATGATAGCTAAGTCCCATGAAGGGACTGTCGCTCTAGTGGGCGGCCTCAACCGTTTAGCTCCACAAATAAAACAGGCAACTAAATGGTGCTTTTCCACAGAAACCCCATCGGTCAGAGCATGCCAAAATAGCGGCTATGTATGTTCTGAGAGGACTAGAGGACAACTTTTCTTGCAGAAACTCCAGCACTGAAACAATCTGGCAGTGGACTGAGTCTACATGTCATACAATGCACCAACTTTCAAATACACTCCATTTGAAGGCATAAGTTCTTCTAGTGAAGGGAGCCCTGGCACTTAAAATGATTTCAATTACGCTGGCTCGAAGACCAACATGTCTTAGTTGGTCCCCTTCAGGGGCCAAACGTGAAGGTCCCAGAGCTTGGGCTGGGGATGAAATATTGTCCCCTGCGCCTGAGACAGAAGATCTCTCCTCACTGGAATCACCCAGGGTGAGCCGCCAAGGAGATGTATTAGATCTGAGAACCACACTCTGGTCGGCCACTGGGGCGCTATCGATAAGAGGTGCAAACCCTGTTGACGGACCCTCGCCAGGACTCCTAGGAGCAGAAATATCAGAGGAAACGCATAAAGGTGTAATCTGGGCCACGTGTGGAACATGGCGTCAAGACCCAGGGGAGCTGGAGGAGTCAGAGTAGTAAAGGGGACATTGTGCTGCCTCTTGCGATGCGAAGAAGTCTACCTCTGCTATATAAAGTCTTTCCCAGATTGACTGACTACTTCGGGGTGGAGTTTCCAGTCCCCATGTGTCACAGCTTGTCTGGATAGGAAGTCCGCTCCTGCATTCATGTGCCCCGAAATGTAAATCGCTCTGAGGGACAGGAACTTGTCCTGTGCCCAAAGCAGAACCTGGTGCGCTAGCTTGTTCAAGCGGCACGAGCACAGTCCACCTTTGCGATTCATGTATGAGCCTACCACAGTGTTGTCCACCCGCACTATGACATGGTAGCCTCTCAACTGCTGGAGGAAGTGTTTCAGGGCCAGAAACAGAGCCATCATTTCGAGGCAATTGATGTGCCTTAAGAGAAGATGACCTCTCCAGCTCCCTTGTGCTGGACGGCCATCCAAGACCACACCCCAGCCCATGAGGAAAGCATCTGTCGTTTGCATCTTTCGACAACAAGACGGACCTAAAGTGGGACCCAAAGTCAGAAACCGGGGTCTGAACCACATAGAAACGGTACGAAGCCCCGGCGCGTAACCCTGGGGATTGGCCCTTGAGTGAAATCCCCTGGCTCTTAGCCACAACTGAAAACACCCTCATGTGCAGAAGGCCCAAAGTTATCACCGTGGATGCAGCTGCCATGAGACCTAAGATCTTTGAAGGTGATGGAGTCACTTTCTGGCCTAGCTTGATTTCCTTCAAGGTGTTGGAGGATGGGTTCGACACAAGTGGAAAACAGCTGTGCCTGCCTTGTGATCGAATCCCATGTGACACCCAAATATGTTGTCCTCTGAACAGGAAAGAGAATGCCTTTCGTAGCGTTAAGTCTCAATCCTAAAGAATGGCGCTCCCAATGTCAAAGCGCTAGCTATTAAGACTGAGCTAGGATCAGCCAGTCATCTATACAATTCAGAATTGATTCCAGATGCCCTGGAATCATAGAGCCAGAGCTGCATCCGTGCATTTTATATGTGCGGGGTAACAGGGCTAGGCCAGATAGAAGGACCCGATACTGGTAAGCTTTGCCCCCGAAAGCAAACCTCAGGAACCTCCTGTGTTGTGGCAATATTTGTCATTCAGGTTGACCGTCACAAACCAACCTCTGGTTGAATTTGAGAAACGATCATTTTGGCTGTCAACATTTTGATGTTCAGCCCAAGAAGATGTAAAATTGGACGCAACCTTCCCCATCTCTCGTCTGGAAGGGGAACATAATCTATGGCTCCTTTTCCCAGCAAAGTCTGTAATTGCCAAGTCAGCTGATGCGCTCGTTACGGTTTCATGGAAGTGAAGACCACGTCATTGAAATGCAGAGAATGATGTGCAACGGGGGGGGGGGGGTGTTAGGTGTCCAGCATCCTAAGACGAGGCAGGAAGGAATCGAGCACCTAACATTTCGCTGGAGACCGCTGCTTCCCGAAACACCAGTGGTGGCGGAGATTATACAACGGCCCCCATAGGGTGCCAGGGAGGAGTCTTTATCCCTTATTGGAATTTTTACACATCCCTCCCCAGGGGAAGACACCCCCGTGGTCCTGGGCACGTCAACCTCAGGACTTTTTGGCGGAGATAATGCTCCTCAGGTCCGGTGCTTTTTTATTTTTCTCTTTAAGGCGGATTGCAAAGCGCGACGAGTTCCTCCCCTGTCTCTACGAGGGGGTAGCTAGCTCGGCACACTCTCCTTCTGCACCTCACACCTCGTGGGGACCAGACCTGTTCAGGACTGAGTGGCCGACAGTCCCGACTCCTGAGAACAGCAGGGTAGAAACCTCACAGAGGTCTGCTTGTAGAGCTTTGCCTCCCAAACCTAGTGGTGGCGATGTTTACAGTGTCGCCAAAGAAGCCGGAAGGCGAGAGGGGGGGCATCAAGGAGGAAAACGCGATCCCTGACCTCGATGCCCGTGAGGTTTAATCACAGAAGTCTCTCCGTGGCGACCGCGGCAGCCATAGAACGGCCGATAGCACAGGCCGTCTGCTTGGTGGCACGGAGAAATAAGTCTGCGGCTTGGCGCCGTCAATAGTCCCGCCAGTGCTCAGAACTACATGGCACATCTACATGGCTTGGTGGGCAGTGTGACTTTTTCAGGGAGGATGAGCTCCCAGGAGAGAGATAGCTCGCAAGCGTCTCTTCAATCTGGGGTATCATCATAAAACAGGGGATGAATAAGGCTTATTTCATGAAAAAGTTAACTCGTCATGGAGGTCGCCAAAAAAAAGGGGAGGAACCCTCGTTGAGGCCCCTCCTCTGGCCACCCGACAGAAACCTGTCATCTAACTTTGAGCGCTTGGGGATTTTTTTTTTATTATTATTTGTTTATTTTGTGGCGAAAGAGGAAATCTATTCGGCCCCTTCACAAAAAACGCCGGTACGCGCTTGAGAAGCGGACGCTAAAACTTCCTGATCCGAGAAGAGCGCGAGAGAAAGGGGGAAATACCGTCTCGTACGCACGCGAGCCCCAGGAATGCGCCGCAGCTCTCGGTTTCTCTATAAAGAAAGCGAGCCACGCGCGAAGTGCCTTAATAGGGAGATCACAATGCTTGCACTTTCCTTGAAACCCAAGCACTCAAGAAAAAGTCGTGGAGATCGCCCTCCGAAAGAAATCACACGGAGGCACGCATCTCTTAAGCAACTCTTGCCATTATCGATAAGTAAAGTTTTTCTTTCCTACCATGATTCTGTTGCACACACACACACACGCAAACACAAAGCGGTCCTGAAGACAAAATGATCTGAGGATGTTTCCGGTTCACTCCTATTTATAACCTGCAGGTGCACCTGATTCGGTGACGTCATGCCTGGCAGAGGTTATAAGCCGAGGTATTCGGCGGTTTTGACATACACAGGCTTCACAATCTGAAACAAAGAGATGTTCCCATAGCGTTTTCACGCAGCATCGAGTGTAGCTTTCGAGAGAGAACACCGAATGATGCTGTAATACCTTTTTTTTTTCCTAGTTTACATTCATTATCTAAAGAGTTTACATGCAATTCAAGACCACTAAACACAGTAACACTATTTATTGGATCAGTGTTATGAAATAGATTTTGTTCAAATAAGTGTAAGAGTTGCAGCTGTTAGTCAGTGTTGGATTTAAACACTTGTGAACTCTGTCTTTCAGACTCAGGTCTTCAGTGTGCTCCTGAATTGTGAGCTCTGTCCAAACAAACTAAAACCCATTCACCTAAACCACAAAGATATTTTGAACATCAGACATCTGGATGATATTATTGGTTTTGCAAAATATTCCAGGCAATCTTTTCCAAGTCTTTTCCAGGAAACAGCAGCCATGCTGTTTACATATATATATAAAATGTCATGGCTGCTGTTTCCTGGAAAAGAAAGCCATGTTTTATTTCTTCTGAATTAAGCAGGTGATGACATGATCCTAAACGGGATCTTTGGGGGTTAAATTCAACAGCTTTTCTTATTATTTTAGACACTGTTGGTCATCACTTAAAACTATCTGGGATTTAAAGAAAAATGGAAGGAAGGAAGGAAGGAAGGAAGGAAGGAAGGAAGGAAGGAAAGAAAGGCACAACACACAAACCAATCAAACAAACACAACAAACAAACAACCATATAAGACCAACAGATTTCCTTCCTTTACATGTCTACTTCTAGTTACAGTAGCTAGCAAAGAAAAGTCTCTCATCAAATATAAATAAGTATAAAAACAAACTACAAAACAAAAAGCATGTGTCAATTGTACCATCACAATTACTGTGAGATTGTAAATAAACTCCACGTCCCTGACAAAGACACAGTAATGTGCAGTGCTGTATGTTATCAGGCTCTGCTGTAACATTATAAAGCCGTGAACAGATCTACTCCATGGTGACATCTCTTTATGGAGTTGTAACATCAGCAGCAGAGCCTGCAGCAGGTACTTACATGGTGGCATCAGTCCTCGTTGATTGTACTGTGATGGCGACACAGACCTTCTGAGCTTGGTGCTTGGCAGAAGACAGGCATTATATCACTAACTGAAACTGTAATGAATAATGAAGATGCTTAGGGGAAATGTATAAGTGTAAAACATTTGTTTAGGAAATGTACAGTAAATATAAATACTTTATTACAATTAAAGGATTTACTTTTAAGTTTGATGTATCTGTACTGCACTGTGTTATTGGGGTATTGGTGGCTCAGTGGGAGGTTTCTCACCTGCCATGTGTAAGGCCCAAGTTTGATTCCTGCCCAAATGGCTTATTCTGTATTTTATTTGCAATTTTCTATCTGCATATTATAAAGTAGTGCTAAGTGTGTTTAAAGGAACTTGTATTAGCTTATATGAGTATGAGTGACTTTACACTTATACGTTTAATTTATTGAATGCTCATACTTGTTCTTAGCAACTGAAGTAAATTCAAATAATGTGAGGATATGTCATAAGTATATTACTTAACTGTTTATCCTTATTCGGTAAAATAAATAAATAAATACATGTGTGTGTGTGTGTGTGTATATATATATATATATATAATGAAAATAATTTGACATCTGTAGAAGGTGAGATGTCAAATGTAAAACAGTTGTGTGTTTATCAGAGAGATTCTGTTTCTTATGTGTGACACACAGACCAGTGCATACAGGTGATCTGACTCATTCAGCAAAAAATAAATCATCCATTAATGAGGTCAAGGAAAACAAATACATTTCTAATGCCTTATTGAAATACGTTTTTCATCTTCATTTAGTATTATTTTTTATGATTCCCTGCTTTTTCTGTGATCTTTAAGGTATGGAATCTTTATTGCATACAGTATGAAATGAATGTATAGATTTAAGTATATTTGTGTATTTCCTGTGTAACAGAGAGACCACGTGCAGTACTGAGTGTATCTCCACAGAGTTGGCTGACTGAAGGAGACTCAGTGGCTCTAAGCTGTGAGGTTACAGACTCCTCTACAGACTGGACATTCAGCTGGTACAGACATGTTACCTACAGATACAGTTATTGGAATATGAGGGATGAAGTGGAACTCCTCTCAGACAGCAGCAGAGGATCTCGAGGCTCCTACACTATCAGTCCTGTCACTCGTAATCACACAGGAGTTTATATGTGCAGTGCTGAGAGAGACAGACGGCAGGTTCAGACGGATCGCAGTCTTTCACAACCACTATGGATCACTGGTGAGGAAAAATGACAACACCCGTGTGCTGAAGTGTTGAATATAGATGTGTAAATTGAATCTAAGCATTTACACAGCATTGATTTAACATATGCAGAATATCTGTGTCTAATGTTATTCTAATGTTTGGTGTAAAACTTTTTATATTCTCCCTCCTGAATGAGGAATGTTTAAGGCAGTTGAATAGTCCTAAGCGCTGGTAGAGGATTATTCTCTTTCATATACCACTGTTTAATTAAGTAAGGTATGAATGTTCAGAGTAAATTATTCCATAAGTAAACAGTACAGTATAATATGTTTGAATTTTGTAATGTTGTGTGTTTAAGGCGAATCTCCTCCAGTCTCTCTGATCATCAATCCCAGCAGAACTCAACACTTTACTGGTGACTCTCTCTCACTGAGCTGTGAGGACCAGAGTCACTCTAATGGATGGACAGTGAGACGATACACAGACAGTGAGGGAGTGTCAGATTGTTCATGGTGGGGCTCAGTTACAGGATCTACATGTAATATCAGCTCCTTTTACACATCCTACACTGGAGTTTACTGGTGTGAGTCTGAATCTGGAGGAAACGGTAATCCTGTCAACATCACAGTGCAGGGTGAGTCTAGTGTGGGGTGTGTAGTGTTAAACTAGAAGGGAAATGTTTAATACAGAATATTCAACTCTATGTTTAGAACTAAGAGACACTTAACTGGTTTATCTCAATAATCCTTAAAGGTCTAAATGTCTGTAATTGTAATATTACCTGAAGGCATCAACTGAACGTCATAGTCGCGTTTCTCTCATGCGCTGATTGTGTAGAGCAGGTAAAACTCTGAATAAGGCTGTAATGGAGCTCTACAAAGATCTAGTTTTACATCCCTTATCTAAAGAGTTTATGTCCAATTCAACACCAATAAAACAAAGTATCACTAATTATTGTGTCAGTGTTGGATTTAAACACTTATAAACTCTGTCTTTCATACTCAGGTTTTCAGTGTACTCCTAAACTGTGAGCTCCGTCCAAATTCAATTCAATTCAATTCAAGTTTATTTGTATAGCACTTTTTAAATTGTCATTGTTGCAAACCATGTTTGTATGAAACATGAATGTGTGTGAATCAAAATGGTCACATAGTTCCTTATTCCCTGATGAGCAATCTGAGGGAGAAGGTGAGATGTCAAATGTCCAGTGAAACAGTTGTGTGTTTATCGGGGGGGGGGGGGGGGGGGGGTTGTTT